>JAKCPI010024594.1:0-19160 GCA_023213315.1 Euborellia annulipes
AATAAATTAATATGCCGGACGAGGATTAGGCCTGTTTTTTTTTCTTCTTTTCTGATTTCTCCCCCATCAATCAAATCCCCTCCTCTCGACTTCCCAATCTCTCTCTCGGTCTCGAGCTTCATCTTTGTAATTCGTTTTATTTTCAGATTTTTAATAAAAGAGGGAAAAAAATATAAAAGAAACGACGAGAAAGAAAGAAAGAAAAAAAAAAGATCGAAACGTTATAAACATCCGTCATTCTTATTTAATAATTTGGTAACAATTATGATATACAATTCAAAAGTTTATTAGGGGAGAAATCAATTTTTTGGACAAAATATATAAATATTCATCTTTTTGTGTTATACCATTCCATGAAAATTTTATCCCTACAAGAATAATCTACAAAAGATAAGAATATAAATAATGTCCAAATTTTCGAGAAGAATCCCAAAACTTAAATTAATGAAATTTAATTTAGAATAATATATGTATTTAACAATCAGGAACACCCCCTCCCACGCAAATCTCAAAAATAAATATAAACAAAAATATATAAGTAAGAGAAAGTAATATATTAATAGTAGGAAGAGACATAAAGTGTTAAGGTTTCAAACGTTAGAAATTATAATTATTATATAATAGTTCCGGGATGTCCGAGCTGGAGCCTGTGGTTTTTTACTTTCTCTTACCTATGTATATATGTATTATATATATAGAGAGAAAGTATTCTTATGATAAAATAGGAAAAAAACTAAAAAAGTATCAGTAAAGTACTAATACTCGAAGTATCCCAAAGCCAATCCTAGCTTATTTTCATATTAGTACTTAAAATTTGAAATAAATCAGAGAGAAATTTTGAGAAAAAAAGTACATCAGAAAAGTACTAGTACTAGAGATTTCCCAAAGACGAGATCTACCTATCAATTAACAAAATTATGATAAGCCCCTTCCCCATCCCTTTTCCAAAATTTTTTAGCCCTGTCTACGGAATAGTCAAATGAACAAAATTACATAGCGTAATTTAATATTCGTACCGAAAATATTATATATTTAAAATTTGAAAAAAATCGAGAACTTATGTGCTTACATATAAACAAACGTATTGTACATTGCTCGTTTAATAGTATAAGATTTGAATTTATTTATTTATTTATTTATTTAATATAAGATTTGAATTTATTTATTTATTTATTTATTTATTGGGCATTTAGCTGCGAGGCTTTCTTGCCCTTATAATAAGTGATTAGCAATTTAAAGTTTAGCCAATCGCAATAAATTTAAAATTTGAATTTAAGCATTTGAGAAGGAGAGGGGAATCATATCCGGATTGTTCAACCCCTCCCACCCCGGAAAAAATTTTCTGACTACATTACCGGTGGCAGTAAAGGAAATCAGTCAACTGGAATTAAATAATTTACTGATGTAAATTTGTTCATTTGCCTATTCCGTAGACAGGATTTTTTTCGAGAGGACTAAAATTTTTTGGAAACAGGGATGGTGAAGGGGATTATCATAATTTTGTACATTAACATTCATTTAAAGAATGAAGAGTAATTTACTAAAAAGATTTTAAATTCTATTTTTTTTTATGTATAATACTTCAGAACAATTATCTAAATCTGGGATTGGCAACCATTTCTATGGCAGTTGCCCACTTATAAAATAAATATCTTTAGGCGGGCCGCATCAAAATAAAACTCGAAAGTCAAGGCTAAAGTCCAAACTACTTGACCATAGAAGAAGGAACAGGTCCTTACTGCCAGGCAGGCTGGACACAAACTTATGGCAGACCTCTGATCTAAATAAAAGTAATTAAATTTTAACTATCTTTGTTTATAGCTAATACATTTTAAAAGGACGTAGTTATTGAAAAAATACCTTTGTATCGACATTACTCTTCTAGAGAAGCTAGGCTCTCAATTTTTTACCTGATAATTGGTAAATGATTGTTAAATTAAATAGAAAAATTGTAACTCAGACGATTTTATTGCCAGATGGCGGTTTTCTTCAATATTTATATCATAAGCTGCCATTTATTCATACAAATACAAACTTTTGATGCTAATAATAATTTAAAAGATTTTATTTCAATTGAATTATTATGTTGGCGATTATAGAAGAAACAGGTAATTAGCGTTAAGCAAGACTAAGCAAGAATAAACCTAGGATGGATAGATAATTCCCTGGAATCAAGGATGTCAGTAGTCGCCAACACCTACGAATTATCATCATTACAATAATAACTGTCAATTCAATGGTCATTAGGGCATAATATTGATAATTATTATTGTGCATTGTTTATGTTCTAATGGCCATGGCCGCTGCAGAAATTATCATAATAAAAATTTATGAATCATCACTGGAGAAATAAAATAAAATTTGCCTTATCTAAACGCCGAAAATTTTAATAATTTAGAAATGGCTGTAGGATATTAAGAAAATGAAAGAAATGAGTGGGTGTTGTCAAAAGAATGAATTAAACAAAATCTGGTGTGACTGATCGCATAGAACACAACTTTCTCCCACCTCCGGTAAGTTAAAGTTGCGTTCGCACCAGATTTTTTGTGTCTACATATATTTAGTTTCCGCTAATATATTAGAATTCAAGATGCACACTAAAATTTATAAAGATGGGAAAGTAATTATATTTGGTTACCATTTCTCCTATCTTTCTTATGAAGTACAAGAGTAAAGTGGTCTTCATTAAATTTCAAGGGTAAAGAGGATGTAAAAAATAATTGATTTATGAATTTTAATCAAAATCGTTGGAGCGAATTTTGATAAAATCGAAAAAAAATTGAAAAAGAGAATCAGTAAAATACTAGTACTTTTTGATCAATTTTGTTCAAAGGTTTCCTGTTACGTCTCAGGGTGGTACACCTAATTTAAATACAAAATTTTCTTTTCGTTCCTGAGATATTTTTAAATAAAATTAAATAAAAGAGATATTTTGTTCACAGAAACACACGCACACACACAGACAGACCATGTAAAGGATTAGATTCAGGAGACCGCAAAACGTGTATATCCATCAAAATCTCGACATCGAATTTTTGACATGAAACCAATACTTGCTCTCTATATATATTAACATATATAGGCAAGAGAAAGTAAAAAATGAAAATAGAAAATAGGAAAGATTTGTAACTTGGCTGCCTATTTTTACTCCTTTGTTATCATAATTAGGCAACCAAATATACAGCCAAGTCGTACGTGAGGGTATCTTTAAACACGATTATTTTTTTTAGCCTTACTAGTATTATCAGTAAAGACCGGACAAAAAAGCATAAAAATATAGAATAAAAAGTTGTTCAATAAGCATAAAATTTAAAAAAAGCATCTCATAAGCAACTTCTATTCATACCAATGGCGGATACAAAGGGGGGGGGGGGGGATGAAGGAAGTAATTAATTTTAATATAAAATTTTAAAAATTAAATGAATGGTACTTTAAATTACCGAGGGTGCGGTCAGTCCCACCAGACTACTCCCCTGCGAGGGTCCGCCGCAGGCGGGACCTAGCCAGAGTGCGGAAGGCACGATATACGCAGATGCCGAAGGATTTGCTTTACTTGAACGTTTTAGCTGAATAATGTTTTGAATTATTTTTAAAAATTATATAAATATTCGTAAAATAAGTTCAAATAAGCACGAAGGGAAAAAAAGCATAAAAAGGGCAAACTCAATGCACTTAGTTTTTCGTAATTCATGTAGAAATTAAATATCTAATGGTTGTTTATAAAATTCATCAAGAAGCATTTTGCTTAAAATCCGGTCTCTAATTATCAGTATTAGTATCAAATACTGATAACCATTACAGTACGAGTACATCCATGCCCTATATATTAAATAATAAATTAATTTTTTTTTCTTCTAGC
This sequence comes from Euborellia annulipes, assembly GCA_023213315.1. Classification (NCBI taxonomy): domain Eukaryota; kingdom Metazoa; phylum Arthropoda; class Insecta; order Dermaptera; family Anisolabididae; genus Euborellia; species Euborellia annulipes. The sequence goes on from JAKCPI010024594.1 coordinate 3,860, forward strand.
AAAAGAGAAAAAGAGAGATTCATAACATTTTCTGAACATTCAGAAATTGAACCTATTATTAAAGAGGGTGTATTATGGGGCCAAGAATTGTCTGGGAAAAAGTGGTTCTTTCTATTTTTTCTCTCTTTCTCTTTCTCTTCAAGCAAATGTCATTCAAAAACTAAGAGAGCGAGAGAGAGAACCTCCCTTCCCGGGACCTGAAGACCCAGGGTCTTTTCTTGTTGGCCACAGCGGGTGGGCTCCAGGACTGGTTAAGAGACTTGGCAACTGCGCTCTCTCTCTCTCTCTCTCTCTCTCTTTAAAGGAGAGGCGACCCTGAGGCGTCCAACGGACGGCGCAATGCCTGCTTGCCTCGCCGCCCGCCGCGAATTTGGCAATCGGGCCGACTGGGCAACTACTGATATGTCTGCCCTGGCCATCACTTTTTTTTTTTTGAAAATAAAAAATGTTATTTAACCCTATTCGCTTGGACAATTATTATAAATAAAATAATCCACAAGGAAGTCTTTTTTAATAATTTTCGGCTGGGATCTAGCCTGCCATCTTCAGCCTTCAAAGAGCATATTCAATTATTATAAGCTTGGCGGTATCACTTGTGGGTATTTTAAGAAAAATTATTAATCCATCACTTGACAAACAATGCAAATTATTTGAATTAATAAGCAAAGACAACTTTATATAATTATTGCTATATTATTTGTATAAAAATTTGAATATGTTCTTTGATGGCTGAAATCCCAGTGTAGATCCCAGCCGAAACGTTCCGAATAAAAAGTGTTAAATCATTAAATAGAGGCTCAATTATTTGCTGCTTAGTCTTCCCTATTCAATATATATAATAGCCCTCGGGCTTGGTTGGTAGCGCGCCTGCTTAGTATACCAAGGGTCGCGGGTTTGGATTCCAGGCAGTACGATGATTTTATTTAAGCCATTTGGACCCCAAATACATATATCAGGAGAGGTGAAAAAGTGAAGAAAATCTGCAGCTAGTTGTTTTTCATTATTTTATTCCCACTACGTTGACGTTTCGATCCCAGTTGGGATCATCCTCAGAACAGGTGGGTGTTATGTATGATGAGGATGATCCCAACCGGTATCGAAACGTCAACGTGGTGGGAATAAAATAATGAAAAACAACTAGTTGCAGATTTTCTTCACTTTTTCGTCTATCCTGATTAAACTACCAGTTATAAGCCCTACGTAAATACATATATATTCAAATAAGGGTTATCATCAAAAGTCTTATATGGCTTGAGCATGGGCGTAGCTAGGTGGTGCCGGAGGGCTCCCCCCAGAAAGCTCCCTGCCCCAAAAAAATTGAGAAAATATGGGGCTTTCCAGGTCCCCCAGAGGATAGTTGGGCCCATGCCCCCCCCCCCCCCGGGCAAATTCTCTAGTTACGCCCATGGGCCTGAGTCGCCGAAAAGACTGTGTGAATGTGGGTGTGAGTGTGATTGAGAAAAAAAGTGTGTGTTAAAACAAATATAATAAACTAATAACCTTGTGTTTTAACTTAACTTTACCTCATTATTCGAATTTTTCGTCTCCGGTTAATATAGTTATCTACCCATTTTGGCAGAAAAAATATCATTATGATCAGACATATTACATATTTATTAATGCTAATTTGAGTCCGGAACTAAAATATTCTAAATCATTATTACCTCTGTATTTTTAGAATGCGCCACTACCTCACACTCTCTTGTACGACAAAGATTTAGTTAGGGCCCGCCCCTGGGATCCTGGGATCACCAGTGAATATATAGTATAGTAGTAGTTGTAATGTGAAAATCGAAACTTAAATCTGCGCCTGCTGCGTAGGCAGCGCCAACATCTTGCAGAGCAATTTCCTTAAGTAAGAAGCATAGAATCCCTCTCCCGATAATCAGCAGCCTATGGTATTATATCTTAATTTTGTAAAATTCTCCGAATAATTTTAATTAATATTTATAAATGTCAATTGGATAGTTGGCGTATCTTGCAAAATAAAACTAATAAAATAGTCAGATTTCTCATCTCGCATTTAGATGAACTTATTATTTATTTTATCATGAGGGCGGCATAAAGGTCATTTGACTCCCCGTGACCTTCTAGCTAAAGGTGATCTAGCATTTGTATAATAATAAAATAATATAAATAAAACAGCTTCATATTAAATTTTCCTTCTGACAAAGACCACGTAGGCAAATTTATTCATTTAATTGATAGGTGAATGCTGATAAGACAAAAACAGACAAATCAAAAGAGAAAACTTAAAAAATATTCTCTTGTAAAAAATGTTGAAAAAAAAAATATAAAATTGTTTTTGTGTTTGTACAAATAGAAAGATTGACATCTCAAGAAATAAAATTAAATAGGCGGCGGAGATATACCCCATAAATTAAGATAAAAAAAAATTTAATATTATCAAAGTTTGAAGGACCAAGAGATGACAAATAAGATTTTCTGCTGAATAATCAAATATATTTTCTCTTTTATATTTATTTTCAAATTTTTGGCTTTCAAACTCTGAAGAAGTTTAATCAGTTAAACTCCCAACGAAGCGCAAAAGGAATTACGAAATATAAGATAAATTAAAAAAAGAACAAAATTGCAAAACTGCTCCTCGTCAAAATTATAGTTAGACCACAAGTAAATTAAAAAGTGTGGGTTTGGTTCCTGCTCAAACTGAAGATTTCCTTTCCATATCTTTGAATTTAGTTCTAGGGAAGGTGAAACTACTATACTAATTTTAAAAAAATTCAAATTCACTTTCCTAACTAAATAGAGAAAGTTGATAATGTGAAAGTAGTTAAGACATTTTTATAAAGGAGGTAGTGTTACAAATACAAATAATTTTAATACTAGTTTGAATTTCGTGTGCAAAAATGCTAGGGAAAAGTTTGTTTCTTTGAGAAATGAATAGTAATGTAGGTGTGTCTCCCCTCAAACATGTCTTGATTAAAAAATCTGGTGTGACTGGTGGCACAGCACACAACTTTCTCTTACCCTTCGGCAAGAGTGTACTGTGCTTGTCTTTAACAGGGGGAAGAAATTTTGCCGCCCTGCGGAAAAATTTAGTTTCGTCAAAAAAAAAAGTTTCTGCAGGAAAATTGCTGGCTCCCTCCACCCCCCCCCACCCCGAAAAAATTTCTATATTCGCCCCTGATATAGCAAAAAAAATTTCAAACATTAATTAATTCAATATCAAAGACTATAATATACTATTAAAAATAAGATAAAGATAATTACACTAGTCGACAAAAATGAACTTTTTTTCTTTCACAAGAATGAAGATATGAAATTCTAGAAGTATTTTTCATTCTGAAAATTTTCTATTAAAATCTATTTTGCTCTATATATCTAAAACTGTGCCTGATGGAAAAATTCTAACTACATATCTGAATTCAGAATGAAAAAATGCACTAGCTTCACTAATCAGATTTCTTGTGAAAAAAACCTTGTCGACTAGTGTAATTTTATGATCTATAATTAAATTATTTAATATCTCAAATAAATCTAATTCAAAATTCACTTCTGTAGCATCATTTAAATTTTTACTTGATTTTGATGGATATACGTTTTGAGGTCCCCTGAGTCCAAAAAAGTTCGTCCCGGAAATTGGTCGTCTGTGTGTAATGATTTTTAGTATGAAGGAATTGAGTTACCAGATTGAAATTTTATACAGTATTTAAGTTAGGTACCCTCCCGGACACTCAAAATAAGTCTTTGAACATAATCGGTCTAAAAGTACTAGTACCCACAGAGCACAAAATATTGCTGGAATGTTGCAGGAATCTTTCTATCTTATAACATTGTAACAATATTGCAGCAATATTTTTTTGGAATGTTGCAAATAAAATATTGCTGAAATATTATTATAATATTTAAAAAAATTTTTAGAACAAATTTTCCTAAAATTTTTTGTAATATTATAGAAATAATCCAGCAATATTTTTTTGCAATATTACAAATATAATATTGGTGAAATATTATTGTAATATTGAAAAAAATTTTCAATATTCGGTTCAACAAATTTTTTTGAAATATTGTGATAATATTCCAGCAATATTTTATTTGCAACATTCCAAAAAAATATTACTGGTATATTATTGTAACATTGCAAAGAAATTTTGAATCGGATGATAACAAAATTTTTTTACATTATTATAATAATATTCCAGCAATATTTTATTTGAAATATTGCAAAAAAATTAAGTTGGAATATTTTTACAATATTTCAAAAAAATTTTGTAATAATTTGATTTCATTTGACAAGTCAAAGAATACACAGCTGGAGGGGGACGCTTTGTTTTTGTTGTTAAAGATAAATAAAAAAAGTTGTTGATTTTCCCGTGCAACTATTTTAACTTCAATCTTAACAAATGGCGTCCAACGTGAAATCGGTATGTGCTGCAAAGAAATCAGGGGCGGATTAAAGGGGGGGGGGGCAGGGGCGATCGCCCCCTCGAGAAGAAATTCACAATGTTATAAAAACTAGTAATCTAAAGAAATTATGATTTCCTGGCTTTAATTTCAATTGAATTTGTCAATCAATCAATTTAAATAAATAGGAAAGGGGTCTAAATGTCCATAGATGCCCACAAAGTCCTTAAATAAAAAAAAAATAAAAAACCGCCCCCCCCGACAAAATTGCATTAATCCGCCACTGAAAGAAATGCTTAAGACCGGAAAAGGAGACTGAATATTCAATGTGAAGCGAAATGCAAAAATTGGTTCCATTTCGAATATGTTGGTTATGAAGAACAAAAGGGCAGTTAATTTGTTTGTGAAAAATGTTGAAATGAGGAGGAAGAAAAAGGAACTGGTAAGTGCAAATAGCGAGGCAATTTTAATATTAGCAAATAGTATAATAGTAAAATTGATTATAGGAAATCATGTCGAAATCATGGAGGAAAATTCAGAAGCCAAGATTCTTGAAGAATGTAGGTTTGCATTCGTTGGTAGGATCTGGAATTGATTTGTGGAACGGTTTGTCTGTCACTACTTGGGATTATAGTCCTCTGCCCCCTATGATTAAATCTATAATCAATTTTGTCAGGTCCTAATGTGCTAGTTGTGTGAAATTTTTATTTAGTTCTTGATCGCAGAGAATAGTTGAGGTAGAGAGGTCATACCATCCTTGTTAAGGTTTTGGCAGGTTTTCCTTAACAGCTTAAGGCGAATGTCGGGATGGCTAATGCGACGTTTACTCCTGGTCTCGTGGCTTGCGTGAATTTTTTGATATTGTTTTTTTTATATTTTCGTTCGATGGAAATGCATGAACATGTTGATTGTTAATGGGCATGCATTTCTATTTATTTATTTATTTTTTTTTTATTTTTTTTTTTTTTTTTTTCCTTTTGTTTTGTTTTGTTTTGTTGTATTTGTTATTGTATTTAAATTTGTATTGTGCTTGTTGGACCTAGCCACCGAGGACTGGTGCCTCTAAGCGGGTCGTAATAAATTTATTTATTTATTTATTTTTATTTAGAAATTCGGAATTGGGGATTTGGTTTGGAGAAGAAAAGTAACCCAAGTGACGCCTGAGCCAAAAGATGCGCCGGATTATTGCTTAAAATGGGTTGGTCCATGTGAAGTCACCGGCCAATTAGCCGATACAGTATTCACAGTGAAGGAGCCGGAAAGAGAATAGATAGGTGCCACATCTCGGACCTGAAACTGGCAAGCTCAATGAAGAGAGGGAAGAGTTGACGCATCAAAGAATACACAGCTGGGGACGCTTTGTTTTTGCTGTAACGTTAAAGTGAAATAAAAAAAAGTTGATGATTTTTACTCCCGTGCAACTATTTTAACTTTAATCTCACATTAAATAAATTGCTATATTGTAGAAATATTACTGGAATATTTTTTGCAATATTGTAAATAAAATATATATTTATAATATCAACGACATTAAGCTTTGAGTTAGGAACCTAACTCAAATGTATTTCTTTTTCACGCATGTCGTGATATTATTATATTATATATATAGAATATTGCCAAAATATTACAATATAATATAGCCATAATATTCCATTTCATACTATGTTCCCAGTATATTGAGATGCAATGCATATATGCATTGCACGCATGTCGTGAATTTATTATATTACATTAATATATATATATATATATTATATCACCACATGCGTGCAATGCATATATGCATTGCATCTCAATATACTGGGAACATAGTATGAAATGGAATATTATGGCTATATTGTATTGTAATATTTTGGCAATATTCCCTGAATAAAAAAAACGCGGACATAGGAATGTTGGTGGAATGTTAAAGGAATATTGCATGCAATATTGTGTCCCAATATTATGGTAACATTACATCGCAATATGTAGGCAACATTGCTGTGCAATATTCTGGCAATATTGTATTTCAATATTGTGACAATATTCCCTGAATAAAAAAAACGCGGACATAGGAATATTGCTGGAATGCTGCAGGAATATTTTGTGCAATATTTCGAATGTTTTGAAATAATATTCCTGCAACATTCCAGCAATATTTTGTGCTATGTGGGTACTTTATTGATGTACTTTTTTAGTTTTTTTTTCGATTTTCTCAAAATTCCCTCCACCAAAATTTTTTAAATACAAAAATCAATTATTTTTATGATGCCGAAAAAATTATTTCTCCTTTTTATTGCTGATATATAAGCTACTACATATCTAATGGAAAAATTATAAGTAAAATTCACTTTAATTATTAGAAAATATTTAACTTAATTTTAATATATTTCTAACAATTCCTTACCAAAAATTATAATCCCTAGTATTTTTTCCGAATGCAAATGGGATCAATCAAGAGTCAATAAATTCAGTTTAACATTTCGATGACGTCACCGGGTGGACGAAAGTAGCGTGATGAAAAAAAAAATAGAATAGAATAAAAAGCAGCTGATAGTTTATCGACCTCATTTGATTATGTATTTATTTTTAGATATCGCGTTGTTTTTTTTACACATTATACTGTATTTATCTTTGAAAATAATTTAATCTAAATATTTATTCTAAAATGCAGATAATTAAATAATCAAATTAAACATTTATAAAATGCAAGCAGTGAATTTTACATTTGAGTGAATTTAAAATTCAATAGTTGAAAAGTTTTTCCATAAAAAAAGTAAAATAAAAAAAAAAACATTCATTCGAAAGGAAAATACAAACAAAATGGAAAAATAGAGAGAAAGAGAGAAAAAATTTATTTTTTTTGCTATCATTATTATTATCATTATTAGATTAATTTCTATGGAATAAATAAATATTGAATGGATTTTTTAAAAAATTTTAATTCCCTATAACCACTTTAGGGATTGAAAAAAAAGAGGAAGGGAGAAAGTTTCCCTTCACAGACAATTGAAAAAAAGAACCAATCCAATCTCGCGGATTTAACACACAGTTTATAGAAAAGATAGAAGAAATGAAAATCCTGGTAACAAAAAATAAAAATATTTTTCTATGTTTATAAATTTCGCCACAATGATTCTCAAGAGGCGATATGACGAGACAAAAATCCGGTGTGACAAGCACAGAACATAACTTTGATTATCAAAGGTATGAAAAAGTTGTGTGATTTTTTTTCTTCAAAACTCAAAATATTATAAAAAGAATACTAATAATATAAAGAATATTTCAATTGTAAAACATGCTAGTAAAGACAATCCCTACAAACAAAAAAAATTTTATAGCTACCATAAATTTAACCTGGAAGTCTATACACGTCACCAATGTAGACAGTTTTCTGTGATTTCGTCAAATCGAACAATTGAAAATACCGTTAACAGCGCTAAGACAACAACAACAACAACAACCTATTCTTATAATTGTTATTGAGAAAGAGAGAAAATTATTCAAATTGTTTATATATAGGCCTATACATTTTAATCATTGTCAAAGACACATTGTAAAAAGAAAGGAGTCAATAGCCTTCGGGCCTTGGTGTAGTAGGCAGCGTGTTGGCCTTTTTTACCAAGAGTCGCGGGTCATGCGACAATTTATTTCAATTGGATTGGCTATTAATCCGTGGGGGTTTTTTTTATCGGATAAGCTTGGGCTTAGAAATCCGAAATTTAGACTCGAGTTCGAAACCGGCTTGCCGCAAAAATTCAACCAAGTCGAGCGTCTCTACTGGAGCAATGGGAATATAATCCTCTCTAGGGGGCACCTAGGGGGTGATGGATGAACATGAACCATTCCAAAATTGATCCTCTCCTGGGGCCTTGTTTCCGGAGAGTGATATGGGGAGCACAATAGATCTATCTATAAGGTCGCAGTGCAGGGAAGCCCCACAACATCAAATCAATCAAACGTCATTTTCTATCCAAATTCAAAGCAAGAAGAGTAATAAGATTTAAACTTTCGACCGTTGGTTCTCTTTGAAACATTTTGTAAATTAAAATTAAATATACAAATTAAAAACTAGGTTATTCGTTTCAAAGGTTTTATTAATTAATAAATTTACACTTGATACGTATTTCGACAATTCGTTATCATCATCAGAAGTGATTACATTCTAATGACAAGGAATTGTCGAAATACGTATCAAGTGTTAATTTTTTAATTAATAAAACCTTTGAAACAAACAACCTAGTGTTTAATTTGTATATTTAATTTTAATTTACAAAAAGAGTAAGCTTATATATCTCATTAAATTAAATTTTTTTTTGAATGATCAATTTTTTTTTTTTTTTATAATTTATTCATTTATTGAGATAACGTTTCAATAACTATTTTTACCTTATTCAGACTTTTCTAATCACATTTGAATATTGACACACTCAAAATGACTTAGTGAAGAGAATAATTGTCAATACATTGTAGATATGTATCTACAAAGAAATAATTTTAAAACAAAAGCTATTAATTATTCACAACTCAATTTAGAGGTAATTTTCAATTATTAATATTTCCTGATATATATCTCTGCAAGGTACAAGCTTTCCAGAACCCTCTTTGATATTTATTTGTCAAACTTGTGTATATAAGGCAGCGTTCAAATACAATTCAATAGACCAATTGTATTCTCATCTATGGGGAATTATCAAAAATTAATTCCTCCATAGGAGAATCAAAATTCTGAATAATAAACAAATCCCCATTTGATTCTTTTGTGAAATCAAGCCAAAATTTCAATGGGTAGAATAGTTTTTAGAGGCACGCGTGCGTATCTCTATATAAAATAAATACTAACTTTTATTTTAAATATTTAACCTGACGGGGGTAAATGATTTGTCGGTGCAACTCATAAATTCCCACTAGTGGCAATTTGTTTTTTTGAAAATATATACTGAATTTTTTGATATAAAATATTTTAATAAATAATTCAACAGGGTTATTTATTATTATTATTTTGATAAATGCGAGTTTAGGGGAAAGACGACGGCGGTGGCGCCGGGCAGATCGTTTCTTTGCTACCTGACGGGGGATTCGAATGGTTTTCTGGAAGTCAGAGGGGCCGAATCGCCTCAAGCTTTGAAAAGTTGTAGAGCAGGCCTCCTTGTACCCAAGTCAGTGTGTGTCCGACTCCTCCTACTCACGCACAACTCACTAGCCACTAGCCACCAAGCTCAAACTCGAACTTTCAAGATTATTTGTTTTAAAAAAATGATAAAATTAAAGCTGGATAATTGGAAATACGAAAGATTAGGATTCGGATAATAAAGTCTCCTCTGGAAATATATCTTAAACGATATTTTGCCGGGAACTTTACCATCTATTAATATATAGTAGTAGGTTTATAAAAAGAAATTTTGGATTCATGTCAAAAAAATCGATGTTAAGATTTTGATGGAAATACATGTTTTGTGGTCCAAAAAAGTCGTCTGTTTGTGACCAGAATAAAGTATGAAAGAAACAAGGGCGGATCCAGAGGTGTTTCTCGGAGGGGGTAATCTGTTGTGACTCGTCGCACAGCACTCTATTTTTCTTAATTTCGCTAATTTAAAGGAGCATTCTGTACTTGTTTGCCAAAAATATAAATACAAATCAAATTTTTAAGTATTAATTTTTAAAATTTTACATTAAAAATAATTGTTTTTTTTTTCGAAAAAAGTATTTTTTCAAATCTCGGAGGGGGGGGGGTAATTACCCCATTTACCCCCCTTGTATTTGAAAAAATACCTTTTTTCGCAAAAAAATTTTTTTTTTTAATGTAAAATTTTAAAAATACTTAGAAATTTGATTTGTATTTATATTCTGGCAAACAAGTACAGAATGCGACTTTAAATTACCGAAATTAAGTAAAATAGTGTGCTGTGCGACGAGTCACACCAGATCCCCCCCCCCCCCCCCCCCCCCGAGAAACACCTCTGGATCCGCCCTTGATCGGAGGCTATTTAGACCCGTCTCTATTTATTTCCATTTATTGGTAGTCAATTGAATTGAAATAACTTGTCGCGTGAGACGGGATGCGAACCCGCGACCCTTGTTACAGAAGGCCAGCACTCTAACCTCTACACCAAGGCCCGAAGACATTCCCTTATTTGAAATATATCTCTCTAGAGTTTAATTATTTCATTAATTTTTTATTTTATTTTCGTTTATAGTCTTTTAGATCTATTTATTTCAAGCCTTTGGTAGCTCAGTTTAAAATAAATTTAGAATTTAATATACCTCTAGGCAAAAAATTTATCCAAGCCTATCAGGAATTACTCATTTTCTCTCCGGAATTACCCTTTTCTTAGCAAAAAAATAGCTAGGCTAGCAGAAGTAGTACTTGGCATTTACGATTAAAAATAAGATTATAAAAAAAATTATTCTTAATATCTGTAATAAATGCATAGTAGTAATTATTATAAACGTAGTTTTATTTTTTTTTTTTAAATATTTCTCAATATTTTTTAAATGATTGGTTAAGAGTTTTTGAGCAAGCATTTAAAAAATGAATATTACGAAATCAAAGACTAAGAAGCGTAGAAAATAGAAGAGAAAGATAATTTCGCTCTCCTCCTAAACTAGAAATTATCTTTTTCAAGGCCGAGTCTCCGTTTAAACCTCTTTTTTTTTTCTTCTTTGATTTTAAATTTCGTTAAATAGTTTGGGTGTGCGTTTAGGATAAATTCCTGAATTCTATTTTTATATGTTAGAAGAATTGCTAAAACCAAAAACTCATTACGAAAATGCTTTGTTTTAATTTAGTACTCAAATATAATTAAAAGTTTGTTTAACAATTAAATGAAATAATCATGAATTGTTTAACGCGCGTATTTTACATTGCACAGAGAAATTTCTTGCCTGGAAGATATGCAACCCAAATGAATTTTAAAAAGTTATTAATTCTATCAAATGTTAATTTTTTTACTTTCTCTTACCCTATACATAGAAAGTATTGCGATCATGTTAAAAATTCGAAGTCGAGATTTTGATGGTTTTAAGGTTCCTTGGGTCCAAAAAAGTGGGTCGCACAAATTGGTCTGTCTGGCTGTGTGTAACGATTTTTAGCATGAAGGAATTGAGGTTGAAATTTTATATTTAAGTTAGATACCCTTAAAATAAGCTTTTTGAGAAAATCGGCCAAAAAGCACTAGTACTTTAGTGATATACTTGTTTAGTTTTTTTCAATTTTCTTAAAAATTTGCTCCACAGAAATCGTTTAAAATTCAAAAATCAATTTATTTTTTAAATGCTCTTTAAAAAATATATCAGTGAATTTTTCGTGAAAATTGTGTGAAGTACACTTGTATGGATGTAGTAGTACAGATTTTTCAAATTCATTTTCTACAATAGCTCTTCCTTCCATAGAGTCAATGTTGAATCCCTATGGAGATTTACATGTTAATTTCGAATCCCAAAGGGGGGGGGGGGCCGGTCACCTTTGGGACTTTTTACACATTATGAAATTTTGTATTTATCTAGGGTTCTCTATTGTGTATAAAATATCCAAATAAGAGATTAAAATTTTGAAAAATAACCATAGTTTATTTTTAGCAGTCAAACATTTAAAAAACAAGTTTGAAAATAAGGTGCTATGGAAAACTAAATATATCTCGACACAAAAAATCTGGTGTTACCGTGTTGATAACCTAATGGTAAGAGGAAGTTGTGTGCAGTGCGTCGTTTTATAAATAAAATAAATAAAAAAATATTTTTATATTAATTTATATTTTTTGAAAATAAAAATGTTTGTTTGTATTATTTTATATAATAGGGGAGGGGGGAGTCGCCATATGATTAAATATTTTTAAGGGAGGCGTGGTAGCATAAAGTTTGGAAACCACTACTTTAATATATGATATTTAAAAAAAAATGTATATATATAAAAAATTCATCTCATCGCCTGAGATTCCAGATAACACAACACCAACAAATATTATTATTATAATTTTAAAATTTAGATTGGGTTAATTAATGCAAATGATTGATTAGGGGTTAATTTTAATAAATTGAAAAGCAGTCCTTTTTTAATGGATTTAAAGTTGTGGGGTCGTAGATTGATTTATTATCCTTCCAGTTCTATATAAACCAAACCTGGCAAATACACGAACCCTGGTGATTCAATTCAAATTAATTGGACACTATAGAATCATTCAACTATTTCAAGTATCTTCATGTTCGTAGAGAGATCTACTTCAAACAGCCATCTTAAATTTATTTTAACTTCATGTTTAAGTTGGTTTTTTAGGGAAAATAAAAAAATGCAGCAAGTATTTTTCATTGGATTTTAATTTTCAATAGATAACATTTCAGGCCTTGCATAAAGCCATCTTCAGGTTTTTATTTATATAGACGTATAGAAAAATTATCAGGGACCCACATCTTGTGGGTACGTGGATGGCGACCACGAGCTGCCCGAGCTAGGTAGGCATTCCTTCAGTTCTTTGTATGTCTGTCTCTTACTTCCTCTCTTCAACAGGCGTCAGACCGTGCGACGGGCCGATCTGTCTTATTTCTTCCGGTCGCAAAAACGTGATAGGGTTGGAGGGGTAAAAGTAGGTCCGCCGACCCCGCATCGAGGGAATAAGGCGAGGACAAAAGCAAAAATAGAAATTTTATATACTGTATCCAGAAGATTAAATTTTTTTTATAAAAATCTGGCGTGTGGTCGCACAGCCCACAACTTTTTTCTTACCTTTGGTAATCGAAAGTTGTGTTCTGTGCTGTCACACCAGATTTTTTTGTGTCGAGATAACACTTGAGAGAATACATTTTAAAGAGCTTCTAAAAATTATTAATAGTTGATTTATAAATTTTAAACAAAAAAATAAAATAATAATAATAAAATAAAAAAGTACATCAGTAAAGTACTAGTACTAGTGTATTAATATTTAAAAGCTTATTTTCGCACCTACCTAACTTAAATATAAAATTTCAACCTTGCTTATTCTCTTCATACTTGATTTTGGTTACAGACCAGTCCATTAATAACCCACTTTTTTTTTGGATCACAGAGACCTCAAAAAGAATGTGTATTTCCATCAAAATCTCAACAACCCAGAATTTTTAACATGAATCCAATAATTTCCCTCTATATATAAAAAATACATAAATAGGTAAGAGAAGTAAAAAGAGGTCATCTAATAGATGAACTTCACTAAAAAATCCGAAACGGATCTCTGAATGGTGGAATTAATTAATTAAAACCGAAACGTTTCACATCTTGCAAGTTTTATTTTTATAGACTACCACACCTTGGCTGACTTCTCTTTTTGCAATTCTAATTTGAATTGAATATGCATTTTTTCACCTTTTATCTCTGTTAGGGTTGTTTGAGAAGAAATACTCTTTTGGCACTTGTATCTAGCCTCTTTTGGAAGAGAACATTAGCAATGTTAAAAAGAAATTAATTCAGATTCAAGAGAAATGAAACGAGCTTATTCTCCCTCAAATGACACTCACTTCACTTTATTGGCAAATATAATCGGCCTTCAAACGTAATATATTGTTATTTTATAGTACAGTGCGAAAAAAAATTAAGTATTATTGATTACGTCTCAGATTTTAAGAAAACCCCATAGAGATATTTTTTATTTGACTTCTAAAAGATCAAATAATAATCCTTCAAAAGAAGGATACTTTCAAATACTACTCTATTTTTCTTAATTAATTGTAAAATTTTATATTCATTTTATGTTATTTTATATATTTTTCCTTCTTTTTTTTGAATATAAAGTTAACACATTTAAAATAATAATTGCAAAACCGGATCTTTTTGCTTGAAGTTAGAAAAATTAATACAGTAACTAAGTAGGTGTACTGTTAAAATGGTTAATAAATATTTTAATGAATTTGATGAACTCTAAGGCCGGGTTTTATTAGAAAAAAAGAAATAGAATACTAATTAAATGAGAATTTTTTTAAAGGTAATTTTAGATTGGAGAGAGAAATTTTCGTAAAAAATAAATCTATGAATATTTCTGTTTAGAAATCATCCCTCAACCACAACCAGGATAATAAACAATTGATATTTTGGATTATTATCCCATCATCAGGAGTTACATATGACAGTCATATCGATTTAGAAATTTAAAAAAAAATAGTTAAAAGGCATAAGAATGAAGGACACAAAGAGATTGCAAAAGTGCATCATTGCTGTCTCTTTCGTAAAGGGAAAATGCGCTATCAAAGTCTAGGGCAAAGTAGAGATAAACAATGAAAAACAACAGAAAATATAATTATTCATAAATTATAATAAAAACGAAGGCCAAAAGTCATTTAAATAAATAAGCTACGCTCAAACTTTGTTTGCGTATTTCAAAAATGTATCACATTTATTTTAAAAAATATTTTATATTCTTTATCATCTAAAATAGTTTCACCCGCCCTATCCGATGAGTTTTTTGCGTTTCCTCCAAAGTTATCTACAAATATTAGTGGGTACTTATTGGCGAGGCCAAACATCCTATGGCCCCCGGGAATCAAACCCCGGATCTCCAGCCTTTTACGGGGCATAGGCATGCTATTCATTGCACCAGGCCACCGGACCCTCGACCTTGACAGCACCCTATTCCCGGAAAGACTGGAGATCCTGGGTTCGGATTCCCGGGACCATAGGATGCGTGGCCTCTTCCAATAAATAACACTCACAGCTTTGATAGATATATATCGCTATGATTTACAATTAGTTAAATCCGAAAAGAATCGAGATGTTTTGAATACTAATATCTAATTCAAATATAGTAAATCTCGAAAATATTTAATAGAGTGGTACTTCAAATATTTTGTAGACGAGGAAATAATTTTAGCTATTAGTGGTACTTTCTCCCAGAGAAGAATCCGACTCCGCCCAGGAATGAACAAAATCACGATCATTTTGAAACTGAATATCCAAATCCTATGCGATCCAAGATTTTGGATCTGGATAGAAATC
>JAKCPI010024595.1:0-28037 GCA_023213315.1 Euborellia annulipes
TATTTATGTTGGCATGAAAGTCACAATTTTAACCAATTGCGCTGACTGGAGTTGGAGAACGAATCTAGAGGAGCAAATGAGTAAGGTATTATCAAAGAATAATGATATATCATTAATCTGTGGCTTGAAACATGCTGTCAGACAGGGGCGTATATGAAGGGGGGGGGGTTTCGTGTGAAAAAAAATTTAGTTTTTTTAAAAATCAGTCTAAAACAATGGATTTCAATTCCTCCCATAGAAGTTGCCATAGCCTGATAGGGAGCACAATAACTTTAAAAAGGAGGAACTTGGCCAAAAAAAGTTTAGGAAACACTGAATCAAGGGGGGGGAGGGGGCGGAAGTTAGACACTTGCCACAGGCGCTTCCAGGGGCGTATATAAGGAGGGGGCCCGCGCCCCCCCCCCGAAATTTCCCAAACACATATACATATATAGGGATATACAGACATCAGCGCAACAAATTTTTCCGCAGAATGGAAAACTTTGGTTCCGCAAAGGAAAAAATGTTCCGCAAAAAATTTCGTGTGAAAAAAAATTTAGTTTCTTAAAAAAAAAACTTTTCCGCAGAAAAATTTTTGAGTTCAGCCCCCCCCCCCCCCCCCCCCGAAAAAATTTCTATATACGCCCCTGGGCGCTTCATATCCTTGTTACGGCACTGCCTTGGATTATTTGACCAGAGCAGCATTGATGTCACGTGACACTATTGTTTCGTTTGTTCGACACTAGTTGCCGGCGTCGCCACCTTCAGTATGAGCTCCACGGTCAGTGAAGAAGCTTCCAAAAAGAAATCCTCTTCTCTCCGCTCCCGCCTGATTAACAAGCACCCAAGGATGCAATCTCGACAACTGATCCACGATGTCTTTTCTCCACGATTATTTCCATTTTAACAACGCCGACCTCCAACCTTATCTACACTTTCCTAGGTATTTATTTTCCTTTTTAATCCTTTTCATTTTTATTAGATAATCGTAAAAAGACAGACTTATGAATTAAGAATGAAAATTATTTTATTATTAATTATTTTGAATGCTTTTTCATTTTATAAGTATTCTCATCTGTATACAAAATAAAAAAATAATATCAAATTAAAAAGATAATTTAATGAGTGTGAGTAAATAGATAATTTTTTTTCGTCAAAATTGATGGAGATGATTCCTAGAAGCCTCTGCATATGAGAGTGTGGGGATAAGAGTAACTATGGTGTTTTCGTTCTCTTTCTCAGTGCAAAAGTAGCGCTCTACTTTATCTCTTTCTCGGCCATTCATGTGTTGTTGGTTGAGTGTCGTTCGATTTGTTAATCTTCAGAGATTTATATTTGTTTTGTATTATTAGATTTATTTTTATTCGTTTTTTTATAAGTCTAGTTAATTTTATATTTTGAACAATATTAGATGAGATTTTTTAATTTATTATTGTTATTTTATTTTTAATGCCTAATTACATCTAAAAAAATTTCTATATTTTCTCCTAAATTTTTATGGATTCAAGAATTATATAAATTAAAAACCTATATTTATGATCCCATAAGTATATTATAAAATCTGGTGTGATTGACCGCACGGCACACAATTTTCTCTTACTTTTGGTAATTGAAACGCTATCGTTATAATAAACAAACAAAATATTTCAATTTTACTCAAAAGTCTATAAGATTTAGATTAAAATATGATTTTTTTCTAAAAATCGAAACGACACTTAGGACTACGGGAACTCATCAAATTCAGACAAGGGCGGATACAGGGGGGGGGGGGTAAAGGGGGCTATTTAAAAACGGTTTCGAATTTTGGAGAAAAAATGAATTTTCAAGAAAATTTCCCATGTTTATAATCAATTGAATTCCCTAATGTACAGTGAGGGACAATATTAAGTCCCACCAATGTGAGTTTTCTTCTTGTGATTATTTCATTTTTTTTTTTAAAGTGAAACTTTTATTTTATCCTCTCAAATTTTTTGGCTCTTCTATCAGCATGTCGCTTTACAAGCCGTCACGGCTAGTGCCATGACGCTACAAGTCATGACCTCACAATCCGTGACGACAAAAATAAGAAAGTTGAAATTTAATATATATGACGAATTATAAAAAAATAATTGTGAGATTTAATAATTCAATTTTTAAATTGATAAAATATAATTTTAATTATTAAGTTAAGATTAAAAACGCGATTTTAATACCCTTAATTGAATAATTTTCTGAAAATTTTCAGTTAAATGCCCACGATCCGAAAAAAAGTTTCACTTGCATCGTGGTTTCATAAAAACACACAATGATTTTTTTTTTAATATTTTATATTTTTTAATAGAAACTTTCAGGTTAAACCTAGAAAATTTCCAATAAAGATTTTCATTTTCTTTTATAAAAACAATTAAATAATCACAATTAGAAAACGCGATGGGTGGGGCTTGTAGGCCAAAGGCGATCGCCCCCACAATTATTTTTACGCCAACCCCGGGATTTCATCTTCAAGCAAAGGGGAGGGGATTTATTTTTTTATTTATTGCATATGATTTTTTGGATTTATTTTCTCGAAAACTAATGATTTTGTTTCAATTGGGTGTGTATACAAATAAGAAATTGTTTGAAATTTACTTGGCCGATTTTATTGTAAATCTTCGTGTCCTATGGGTGGGAGGGCCGGAACTAGGAGATTTTTTGGGGGGGCAAAATTTAATTTTCGCCCCCTCCTTAAAAATTTTCTATACAAAACTCATATCATTTTACCTTTTTACTTTCTCGTGCCTATGTATATATGTAATATATATATAGAGAGAGAAATATTGGTTTCATGTCAAAAATTCGATGTCGAGATTTTGATGGATCTTCACGTTTTGAGGTCCCCTGAATCCAAAAAAGTGGTTTTCGCGACATGGTCTGTCTGTCTGTCTGTGTGTGTGTGTGTGTGTCGTGTGTTCAAAATATCTCAAGCACGAAGGAATGAGCTAGGAGGTTGAAATTTTATATTTAAGTTAAGCACCCCCATGGGACCGTGAACAAGAAGCTTTTGAATCAAAATCGGCCAAAGAGTACTAGTACTTTACTGATGTACTTTTTCAGTTTTTTTCAATTTTCTCAAAATTTGCTACAACGATTTTGTTTAAAATTCAAAAATCAATTATTTTTTAGATGCTCTTTAAAATGTATATTCTCGTTTTGTGCTTGAAATCTTCTGAAGACCACTTTACTCTTGTACTCCATAGGAAAGATAGGAGAAATGGTTGCCATGGTAACAAAATATAAATATTTTGCCATACTTATAAATTTTACATCTTGAAAATCAAATGTACCGTACTGTCGGGAACTAAATACATGTCAACACAAAAAATCTGGTGAGACAAGCACAGTACACAACTTTCGATTACCGAAGGTAAGAGAAAGTTGTGTGCTGTGCGCCAGTCACACCAGATTTTTTTTAGTAAATCTTTCTTTAATTGCCGCCCCCTGATATCTGCCGCCCGGGGCACACGCACCCACTGCCCCCCCCCCCCCCCCAGATCCGGCCCTGGGATGAGGGTAAATTTAATATCAAACATGAACTTCATTAACCAACAGATAAATGTCTAGATGTCGAAATGAAACCAATATATAGCGCTGAAACTTCTTTTTTTTTATGCGGAATGACTTACTTCAAATTGCAATTGTTATATAAAAGAAAATTAAATAAATACTTACAACAGCCAACTTCATCGCTGCCATCGATACAATCATTTTGGTGATCACAATGGAAAGCTCGTGGAATGCATTGGAATTGGCTCGTACATTGAAATTCATGATATTTACATGGTGATCCTATAACATAACATTAACATTTATAAAAACATCCAACTCGGTGCTTCTACCAACTCACACAATTATTCTTTCTTACCTGGTGGGTTCGTTGCGCAGTTTTGTTCATCACTTCCATCGCCGCAGTCATTATCACCATCACACACCCAAGTTTTAAGAACACATTTTTTATTTGAACACCGGTATTCATTTGGTTCACAGCCATGTGGGTCTAAAACAAAAAATAAAATTATATTTATCAAACTTTATGACTTCTGATTATTCTAGTGAATTGATAGAAATTTCGTTTTTTTATAAAAGGCTCAAATTAAATCAAAGGTCCGAACCCGCGACTTTTGGTATACGAGGTTAGCCCGCTAACCCCTACACCAAGCCCCAAGGGCTACTAGGCTTTAAAAAGAACAAAAAATTAAAAAAAAAAAAAAAATAATTAATAATTATATTTCAACAATCAAAATAACAATAAAATAAGATTAAATTAGTAATAATATTAGAATTAGACTTTTGCCAACTTTTTAGCTTAAAAATAACTATCAGGAATGAAAGTTAGAAGAAAAATGCAGCCAGAATTTTTCTTTAAAAAAAATATATTTCAACAGCTAGCTGACGTTTCGGCTTTGGTCAAAGCCATCCTCGGAGCTGCTGTTGGTCTTCATATACATATATTTTGAATTGTATCCGGTATTAAAATTAATTTAGGATATAACATCAGGGAAAAAAAGTTTTCTGTTCAAGATCAACTTTTCCTTCTTCTATCATCAAAAATAAATATATTGTATTGGTGATAGAAGAAGGAAAAAAGTTGATCTTGAACAGAAAACTTTTTTCCCTGATGTTATATCCTAAATTAATTTTAATACCGGATACAATTCAAAATATATGTATATGAAACCAGCAGCAGCTCCGAGGATGGCTTGACAAAGTCAAAACGTCAGCTAGCTGTTGAAATATATTTTTAAAGAAAAAATTCTGGCTGCATTTTCTTCTAACTTTCATTCCTGTTACAAATTCCACCAGCCATAAAATACCCTTATACTTAAAAATAACTATATCATCTCCTAATGACTTTTTCTACTTTTTTTTTAGTAGCTATCTTAAGGCTTCTATTGGGAGTCAATAGATACCTTGCAATTATACAAGAGTTTTAATAGAGGAAAGTCACTTATTATTATTTACATAATGGGGAAAAATTAAAAAAATTGGTGAATTTTGTTTACTTACTGCATCGAAGTTCATCTGATCCGTCAGTGCAATCGAATCGTCCATCACAAACACGGGATTTGGGGATGCATTCCTCGTTACTGCATGTGGCTTCGTTTAATCCGCAGGCTTTCGGAGGACGGGCAGGTTGTTGTGATGGAGTGTCTGCAAAAATCAAAGGCGCACTTTTAGAACTACTTATTCGAAAATTTTTAGGACGATTCTCTGAGATAACTCTCGGCACCGCTTTAATTTTATTAGATAAATATGTCCATAAAAAAAAAAATAAAAAAAAAAAATAGTTGATGAATCGACCGCTAGATGGCATTTGCTGTTCAATTATTAGAGATTTTATTTATTTAATTTTTTCAAAGGGATCCTCTCTTGATATATTTTTTTTTTATTAAAAAAAAAAACACTCACCCTCTTTCTCTTTTTCTCTCTCGCTCTTGATATTGCTTACTAAATCATTAAGTAATCGAGAGGCATAATTGGAGGTGAAATAAAAATTATTTTCGTTGACTAGTTGTTTCTTGATGGCTGGATATTATGATATGAGGATTGTGGCATAAGAGCCGTCGAGTTTGGCACGCACTCTTCATCAGGACAAGTCCTGGCACTCGAAACATCGACAAAAAAAAATAAACAAATTTTTACTTGGCTGCCCTTATGCCAGCCACATCCTCATATTATTTTCGTTGTAAATTAAAACTGCTTTGAATTAAATAAACTAATTTCTAGAGATTCACAGTTGTTATTCTTAATAAATAAATTATATTTTTTTTCCTCTACATTCTAATATTTACATAACTGTCATAGATTATTAATTAACTTTTATTAAAATATAATAATAAAAATTATAAAAAAAATCTCACACTTACCATAAAGATATTTCCAAAAATTTTAAGAATTGCAATAATGAAGAAAATATTGTATTAGTTTTTGATAAAATATTTTTAATCTATTTTTATTAAACCCCCCCCCCCCAGTCATCCACCACTCAAGAGTCTGAAATTCTTTTTTTTCGCCAACCAAGCAATCAAAAAGAATGATACTTGAGTGGTTGGACTCAGAGATACGTCCCCTATTCATAAAATAAACATTTTTGACTTTATACCTGCACTGTAGTAGTCATATTCAGCATATCCGGGCAATGCGCCATAACGCATTAAAGCCCAAAGTTCGTGTGTGATATGACTGTCCAAAAATGCTTGTGGGGTCATAATAAACCAGGCTGCATTCCAATGAGAGAAAGAAGATATTGAAATTTCAAAGTGTTTTCAATTCTTAGATCTCACAAATAATATAACAACCAAACAACTAAATTCTACTTTTTTGAAAATCATTATATCTTTAATATTACGTACATGGCTCCACTTGCAAGTGCACAGAGACTCGTGCGCCGGGTGCAGATGTTGGGTATCCAACTGCGTCACAATAATAAGTGCCACTGTGCTCCAACTTAAACAAAAAAAAACAACAATAAATATTTTATTCAAGAAGTCTGGAGTTCCAATTAAAAAAGCTTATTTTAATGTGCCCGGGACCCCAGGTCCCGGGTTCCCTTCCGTCCCAAGCGAGTAATATTTATTTCATTTGTATTGGCTACCTATTGAAATAAATAGGGATGGGCCTTGAAATATGGAAAATAAAAATCTGGTGTGACTGGCGCACAGCCACAACTTTCTCTTACCCTTCGGTAAGGAAAATTGTGAACCGTGCTGGCCACATCAGATTTTTTGTGTCGAGATATATTTAGTTTCCCATAGCACCTTCGTTCCAAACTTGCTTTTAAATGTTGACTGCTTGAAATAAACTATGGTTAATTTTAATCTCATATTTGGATATTTTACACACAATAGAGAATCCTAAATAAGGTCTGCCTGCACCCATTCGAAAAAAAAATACAAAATTTTATAAGAATTGGAAAATTTTTTTTTTTAATGTGTAAAAAGTTTCAAAGGGGGAGCCCATTTTGAATCGAAATTAACATACAAATCCCCATATGGGGATTTAACATTGCCTCTATGAAAGGAAGAGCCGGAAAGTGAAATTGAAAAAAAAAAAAAAAACTGAATTACATCAGCAAAGTGTACTCAAACAATAGAAAAATATTACTGATATACTTTTTAAAATGGCATCTAAATAATAATTGATTTATATGAATTTTAATCTAAAAAGAAAAAGATTTAAATTCTGTTACCATGGCAACCATTTCTCCTATCTTTCCTATGAAGTACAAGAGTAAAGTGGTCTTCAGAAGATTTCAACGGCAAAATGAGAATATACATTTTAAAGAGCATCTACCATGGGGAACATAAACATTTGCACCCTAACAGGTTTGCAAGACGCCTACTAGTTAGGCAGCCCAATCGACTCACCACTACATATGCAGTGTCTGTGTGAATTTACCTGAGCTAGAGTTCTGAGGGTATTTTATGAAGAAGCCATAAACCATCCCTTTGGAAAATAGATACATTTTAAATAAAAATTTGCGAATTCCTCCCCCTCTCTATCTCGCAATGCAAGTAGCCAGATCGGGTGAAATTTAGTAAATAATTCTTACCCTAAAATTGTATATCTGTTTCAAATTTTGGAGTAATTACAATACTTCAACCGGAAGTAGTTAGTACTTTACCTAAGATTATAAAAATTACCTTTTAAAAATATTTTAATCTGGTTATTAATTTTGAAAGTGGCCTAATTCCATTCTTGGTAAGAAGGGTTTGAAAGTTTTATAAACATATACCATACATTTAAATAGCCGGGCAACAAATTAATAGGCCAGAATCGATAGCAAAAGAATTGAAATATATTTTCGCCACTTTGCTACTCAAAAGAGAAGTGCATTTCTTTCTCACTTTCTTTACTAAAAATATTACATTTTTAAAATACTTCTATAATCTTAGGTAAAGTAGGCCTACTTCCGGTTGAAGTATTCTACGACAAAATTTGAAACAGATCTCCAATTTTAGGGCAAGAATTATTTATTAAATTTCATCGATCTGGCTTCTTGCATTGCGAGATAGAAAGAAGAATTCGCAAATTTTTACTTTCTCTTATTTTATTTAAATTTTATCTATTGTCTGAACATGCCACATTCTATGTTGTAAGACCTCTCGTTACAAAAATCCGAAATAACAGTTTTTTTTTTTTAAGAATATAAATAAGAATATTTTAACGCCCCGAGATATTATTACCTGGTATAAAGGTCTATAGTTATCGGAAAAAATTTTACTAAAAATTGGGACACAAGTTTCGTTCAAATTGTGAAATAAGTTAATTTTTTCCAAATAAGAAGATAAGATTAATTAAAATGTTGAAATTCTATTAATTTGAGATCAAATTCATTTGATATGAAAAGGCTACGCTATATCGCTATATAGATTGTTCAAAAGGGTTGGTTTATGGTCTATCATAAAAGACCCTCAGAACCCTAGCTCAGGTAAATTCACACAGACAGTGTATATGTAGTGGTGAGTCAATTTGGCTGCCTAACTAGTAGGCGTCTTTCAAACAGGCTAGGGAGCAAATGTTTATGTTCGCCATGGTAAAAAATAGTTGATTTTGGTGGAGAGAATTTAGAGAAAATCGAAAAAACTGAAAAAGTACATCAGTAAAGTGCTAGTACTCTTTGGCTGATTTTGTTTAAAAGCTTATTTACATGAGTTCGGCGGGTGCTTAACTTAATATAAAATTTTAATCAGGTAGCTCAATTTCTTCATGCTAAAAATCGTTATTCACAGACAGACACACTGACAAATTTGCGTGACCCACTTTTTGGACTCAGGGGATCTCAAAACGTGTATATCCATTTATGACATGATAGTCAATACTTCTCTCTCTCTCTATACATTCCATATATAGGGTAAGAGAAAGTAAAAAGAAGCTTATTTTAATAAATGGAGAAGTTTTTTTTTTTAATACCATCGCCCATTGATAGAATAGTAGGTTCTAATTTTTAATTAAATTACTAAAATGGAGGGGGAGATGAAACCAAAAGTGTTGTAATTAAATTATTCTTAGCTTTTCATGAAAGGAGCATTTTTAGAAATTAATTTTTTTAATGAATTGAATATTTAGAGAGTAATTAATCATTTGTGACAAAGTTGAAAATAGATTAAAATGAAGGAACGAACCGAACGACACCAATCGATTATTTTAATCGTTCCTCTCTCTTTTCTACAACTAAATGAAAAGTTAGTGATCCTATCATCATTGCAGTTATATCCTGACTTGAATATCTAATTGCTTAATTGTTTGGCCTGAGAGAACAATTAGGAAATATTTTCAAATTTACTTTTGATTTGATTTAGGAAATTAACCTTTCCCTATTTTACTTTCCCTTACCTATATACAGAATGTATTTATAGAGAAAGTATTGTCAAAAATTCGATGTCGAGATTTTGATGGATATACACGTTTTGAGATCCCCTGAGTGGTCTGTATGTGTGTGTGTTCAATTTAAAGTATGAATGAATTGAGCTAGGAGGTTGAAATTTTATATTCAAGTTAGAAACCCCCCTGAGGCGTGAAAAAGAGATTTTGAACAAAATCGGCCAAAGAGTACTAGTACTTTACTGATGTAGTTTTTCAGTTTTTTTTTTTTTTTTTTTTTGATTTTCTCAAAATTCGCTCCAACAATTTTGATTAAAATTAAAAAATCAACTATTTATTACATTCTCTTTAAAATGTATATTCTTTCTGTCAAAATTGTTTGAAGCATACTTTACTCTTGTACTTCATAGAGAAATGCAGGCATCTCTTATATCAGAATATTCCTTCGGGCTGCATAAAGTCCAGGCGTTTCCTAATATTTGCTTTTTCACCTTGGCCATTGAATTTATAAATATTTAACATTAATTATTATTTTTATCGGAATAGAGTGCCACCGAAATTTTAGAAACGGACACTACATTTATTTTGAAACGAAATTTTGCATTCATATCAAGTGGCGAGTCTAGGAAAAATATCTCTGGTCCCCAAATTCTCAAAAGGGAAGGCATAAAAAAATATTATTAATTGCCTGAAACGAGTTGCCTGAAAAACTACGACACTTGATTAAGAAAAGTGGAGGCGGGCCCGAGCCAGCTGAGGGGAGTCCAAGGGGCAAAACCGGAAATCACTTATTTTAAAGAAGTCAAAATCAAAGAAATGGACCTGAATTGGTGAATAAAGTCTTGTTTAAAATCTTTGACGTTGTTGTTGTAAATGGCATAGCGTTGTTCGTTTTCATGATAAACATTTTAAATAGAAATGATTGAAGAAAAAAAAATCTGGTGTGACTGGCGCACAGCACACAACTTTCTCTTACCTTCGGTAATCGAAAGTTGTGTTCTGTGCTTGTCACACCAGATTTTTTGTGTCGACATGTATTTAGTTTCCGACAGTACGGTACATTCGATTTTCAAGATGTAAAATTTATAAGTATGGCAAAAGGGCCCTCGGGGCATGGCGTAGAGGTTAGCGTGCTAACCTCGTATACCAAACGTCGCGGGTTCGGACCCCAGGCAGTCCGATGATTTTATTTAAGCCAATTGGATACCAAATGACTTAAATAAAAATGCCTGGACCCCTATATGTATATTTATCAATAACGGTTATCGTCTAAAGTCTTAAATGGCCTGAGTTGCCGAAAAGACTGTGTGAATGTGTGTGTGAGTGTGAGTGTGAATGAGAAAAAAGTGTGAATGTTTTAAAAAAAAAAAAAAAAAAAAGTATGGCAAAATATTTATATTTTGTTACCATGGCAACCATTTCTCCTATCTTTTCTATGGAGTACAAGAGTAAAGTGGTCTTCAGAAGATTTCAATCACAAAATAAGAATATACATTTTAAAGAGAATCTAAAAAATAATTGATTTTTGAATTTTAAAAAAAATCGTTGGAGCAAATTTAGAGAAAATCGAAAAAAACTGAAAAAGTGCATCAGTAAAGTACTAGTACTTTTTGGTCGATTTTGTTCAAAAGCTTCGTGTCACGTCCCATGGGGGTGCCTAACTTAAATATAAAATTTCAACCTCCTAGCTCTTTTCGTTCTTGAGATATTTTGTTCACAGACACACAGACACACAGACAGATAGACAGACACACAGACAGACCATGCCGCGAAAACCACTTATTTGGATTCAGGGGACCTCAAAACGTGAAGATCCATCAAAATCTCGACATCGAATTTTTGACATGAATCCAATACTTTCTCTCTCTATATATATATTACATATATACATAGGTAAGAGAAAGTAAAAAGATCTTTATTTTTATTTACTTTTACCTCTATAAATGAAATAGAGAGAAAGTATTGGCGATCATGTCAAAGATTTTGACGAGATTTTGATGGATATATGCGTTTTGAAGTAACAAAATATAAATATTTTCCCATGTTTATATATTTTATTATACCTTGAATTTTAATATATCGGTGGAATCTAAATATATGTCCACACAAAAAACCTGTTGTGACAAGCACAGGACTCAACTTTCGATTACCGAAGGTGTGTGCTGTGCGACCAGTCACACCAGATTTTTTATTTGGGGTTTCATCATTCACCTTGGCTTTTTTTGGAAATAAATTGTTTGATTTATTAATTATCTCTTATATTGAGATATTCAATGTTCATGTGATTAATAGCACCTCTATAGTGCATTATTTTTATATATTTCAAAGAACACGACAGGCTTTTAGATCAAAGGAAGATATTGATCAGCTTTGGCTTTTTATTCAGCCCCCACAAAGAAATTAATTCTGATGATAGCTTAGACTTGCAATTGAAACGTTAATCGAATTATTATTATTTTAACGCAATTCTATTTACTAGTCATCTTGTATTATTTTATTTTATTTTAGAACCTCTCTGGTTGAGAATTTTTTTTTTTATTTTATTGGTTTTTATAAAACTCCTCACGTATAAAAGAGGATAGAATATTAAATGCGGCTGCCCTCTCCCCCCCCCCTTGAATTTACATATATTCATTCAATTTGTCCCTCGGCTTGTTTTATTATCTCTAATTAACATTAACTAATATTCAGAATTTCTTTTTTTTTCTTTTTTATTTAAAAAAAAAATAGGCCTTTGAGGAAATTTTTAATTTATCATATGATTAAAAATTATATTTTGTAATCAGTTTCAAAATAGAATTTTAAATAAATTATTTGCAATTTTCCCTTTTTGAAATACAGTATAACTCCTCTTATCCGGACTCGAATCAACCGGTCCTCGGATTAACCGGCCTAACCCTTTAGTATTATAAATTCAACTCAATCGCTGAAAGCAGTGGGGTATTGGCAAAATTTTCAGTGTGGGAACGCTAAATTCATGACTTACCAATGGAGGGGGGGGTGCTTCCGAGGGCCCTCCCCGGAAAATATTAGAAAAATTATTGGGTGTACAACTTTGCTTCCGCCGTTTTTTTTTTTTTTTTATGAAATTCGAGGCTTTATTGTAAAAAACTGGTTATAAATTTATGATTCAAAGTATTGTCCATCGCTGGCCACTACTTTCGGGCAGAGTACGAATCCTGCGTTGAAAAAACTGGTCACCTTTTGAAGCGATCCACGAATCGATCCAATTTTTTACTTCTTCATACGACCGGAAGTGCTGGTCAGCCAGGCCGAGTGCCATTGATCGAAATAAGTGATAGTCTGAGGGAGCAACGTCTGGAGAATACGGCGGGTGGGGTAAGACTTCCCATTTCAACGTTTCCAAGTATGTCTTTCGCAACATGGGGTCGAGCATTGTCATGCTGTAAAATCACTTTATCATGTCTCTCGTTGTATTGCGGCCGTTTGTCTTTCAATGCTCGGCTCAAACGCATTAATTGCGTTCGATAACGATCGCCTGTGATTGTTTCAGTCGGTTTTAACCTTCTCTCTTCCAACGCCATGCTTGTTTTCGACGTCAAAATCACCGTTCTTGAAGCGTTGAAAACTAGAATTTGGCTTGTAAGCTGACATGTTTAACCGAGAATAACTTTATGATGCAGACACAAATCAACTAATATTTCGATGGCGTTATGTTTACAAATACCTAACCTTATTGTATGACATCTACGATCTATTTATTTCGACTACCACTTACCGCTAAAGCCCTCTATTGCAAAACGGCGGAAGCAAAGTTGTACACCCAATAATATGGTGGAAAATATGGAAAAATTAAAATGGTGCAATTCTAGACTATGAACTACTCATATCTTAAAACATTACCTTAATTTAAAAAAAAATAATCCTGTAGTACAGTGAGGGTCAATATTAAGCTCCCACCCATACGTTTTCTACTTGTGATTATTTCATTGTTTTTATAAAAGAAAATTACAATCTTTATTGGAAATTTTCTAGATTTGAACCATGAATGTTTCCATTAAAAAATTTTTAATATTTTTTTAAAAACAATGAAATAATCATCAAACAACATAAGAGGGTTTCTATGACTGAACCCAAGCCATGAAGATGACCGAAACGTCGCTGTGGGTTTATATTTTGGGTTTACGTAGATGGCTGTAAATTTGGTGCGAAACAGAGATAGGCAGGTGGGATGTTTGAGAGAGAATTTTCAAAAATTAGAAACCCCCCCCCCCTCCTCCCCTTTCTCTTATTCTAATCAATGTCAAACATAAATAATCATGTTTATGTTTTTTTTTTTTTTTTTTTTAATCTCAACTTTAATCTAAATTAAAAAGATAACATCTCTACAAGAATATTTACAGTATCATTTTATTTGATATAAAAGCAAAACAATGCTTACCTGAATGTCGGGCATTTCGAGACGGCCAGAGAGGTCACGTGACCCCGGTGGTAGAGGTTTGCCATCGGCCCTGGACCAAACAACGCGAGCTCTGGTCGGTCCTTCGTCACGACATTGGAAGACCACTTCGCGATCTGAAAATACAGCCGAATTTATTTTTTTTTATTTTATACTCCCCAAATTGATGCAATTATTTAGAGCCATTAGCATTTAAATTTTGTAAAGAATGAGAAGAAGAAGAATAAGAGAAATAAGCAAACCAGAGATGTGTGATCATGACGATGGATGGGGAAATTAACATTTTATTTAACCTTATTACAACATTTCATCACATGACAATTCATCACTTTTGTATTTATTTCAATTAAATTAAAAAACTCAGTGGTTTCTTTCTTGGCCAATTCAAGATATTATTTGTGAATCTATAATAGCTGACACATCTGTCCAAGTTTCAACTTGTTTCGGTACAAGGAGCTGCCGTCTTCAGAGACAATTTTACTTTATTATTATTATTATTATTTGAAATTCCTACCGGGATCCCCGTTTATTTACCCGAGGTGCTTTTGTGCACGAAGACACACACCTCAAACCCAACCGGCCTATGGCCGTAGCCATCTACCGGCACCCCGTGAAGTTACATCCTATCTCTAACTCCTCCTCCTTCGTTCGTTTCTAGCTAGTGAACTAATCCTTATTTCTGATTCCACCTTTTATCAACCTCTTCTATGCTATGGAGGATGATGTCCTTGTTTGAGGAGGGACTCCCTCAGCAGCGGCGTGTAGCCTACTCCTTTCGAAGAATGCATCACTGAGAGGGAATCTTCTTTACGTCCCTTCCACAGGACGGGATGTCACAGCAACTCCCTCTCCTCGTAGAGTTGGTGGGGGAGATCCATATATTCCAATCCAGTGCCTGCTTGAGGATTTGTTTACATCAAATAAATATTTTTATTTAATGAAAAATCCCGCACGCCCAGGGTTTGAACAGGGATCTTCTTTGTAGAAGCCGACACCCTAGCTCACTACACCAGCGAGCCCCCTATATGTAATTTTATATATCATTAATTTAATGTATTCGTTATAGTTAAACCGAAACAAATGGAGAATAGGGCAGACTTGTCAGTCACATCTTGTATTGACAAAGAAAGAAATCTCCGACTTTTTAATTTAATTATATTCGTATACTGGCCTACACTAAATACTTTAAATTTATTGTCATTTTTGTTTGTGTTCATCTTCTTTTATTTAGGCTTGCTTTTCTTTTCTGTTGCTTCACAATTTATCTGTGGAAAAAAGCGATAAAAGAGCCCGTCTCCAAAGTGAGACGATATCATTGCAAAAGTAGATAAATTTATTATGTGATGGATTGATTTCTATTATTACCTAAATAAAGAGAAATATAATAATGTTATTATCTATAATCAATGTTAAATAAACAACAGCCCATGTCCAAATGGATGATAAAAAGCAAAAATCCATATATTATTTCAATTAAATAAATACCGTACTAACTGACACAATGATACACTCACTTGATACTAAATTAAAACTTGATTTAAACGCATTTAAGTCAATTAATCCTGAATTATATTCCTGCTATAGTGACAAAAATATGCAATTTATTTTGCAACAAATTCCTCTCCTTTCCTCCCTCTCATTTCATGATATTTGACACATTTTAAAAATACTAGCCGCGACGCCCCCCCCCCCCCCTGGACTCCTCAGCCAGCCGACTCGGGCCCGCCTGCCTGCAGCGGACCCTCGCCTTTTCTTCTTAATTATGAAAAGAAAATAATTATTATTCCATTCCAATTCAGTGCCTGCTTGAGGATTTGTTTACATTCATGGAATACACAAATGAAAAGAATACATAAATATTTTTCTATACATTTCCTATGGGAGAAATCGTAACTTTAAGAATTAATAACTCAAAAAGTTATGGGAATTTCGGGATGAAAATAATTTTCCCGAGGAGGTCCTCTTTATGCATATAAAATTTCATTTCAAAATTCTAACGGGAAGTTGCCTAAATAGAGCGTGATAGACAGATGGACAGACAGACAGATGGACAGTACGGACATTAGCGAATTATATATATATACTTGTCTATCGTTAGTACGATGAAACAACAAACGCAATGAGAATGAATTAAATGATGGAAAAATAAATTGAAATACTTTCTTTTTTTTTTTTAATCAAAGCGAATATCAATTTAAATATTTTTTTTATTTTAGAAAATTATCTCTATTGGCTGGAAGCTACGAGTATTGAATTTTGTTTTATATATTAAATTTGAATATTTTTTTCTCTTACCGTTTAAAAATTCAGAGATTTTGATTGAAATACACGTTTTGAGTCTATATAAAAGTGTCTGAACACAATTTCTCACCAATTTAATGTTACCCCCACCCTCCCCTCCAGAGACGCAAAGCTTTTAAATAATATCGGCCAAAGAATACTATTACTTTACTATGTACTGGGGGGGGGGGGAGGAGGGCGTCACCTACCTGACATGGTTTTTAAAACTGTGTAAAACAAAACTTTTGATATTCTACCTCCAGTATATTATAAAAATTTATATAATTCACTAATGTCCGTCTGACTGTCCCGCTCTATTTGGGCAACTTCCCGTTGGAATTTCGAAACCAAATTCTTCTAGGAAAATTATTTTCATCCCCAAATTTCTATAACTTTTTGAGTTATTAATTCCTAAAGTTACGATTTCTCCCATAGGAAATGTATAGAGAAATATTTAGTTATTCTTTGCATTTATGTATTCTATGAATATAAACAAATCCTCAAGCAGGCACTGGTAGCAAAAATACTTTCTTTTGGCCGGGAGCCGTGGCTCAGAGAGAAGACACTTGCTTCTTGCGCCGGAGTCCCGGGTTCGCTTCCCGTCCCAAGCGAGAAAAATTTATTTCATTTCATTTGACTGCAAATCATTTGAAATAAATAGGGATGGGGTCTAAACGGCCTTAGTTGTCGAAAAAGTCCTTAAAAAAAAATACTTTCTTTTCATAATTAAGGCGAGGGTCCGCCGCAGCGAAGCTCCCCGGCTAGTAATTTTAAAAATCTAATTCATAAAATGGCTTTAATTGCAATTTGTAAAAAGGAAGTTATGCGCCTGTATCTCGACGAAAAAAAATCTGGTGTGACGACAGCACATGGTATATTCGATTACCGAAGATACTATTCGGTCAGATTTATTTATTTATTTTTAAGACTGACAAATCATTTAATTAATTCACCTTGGGAGTTTAAATATCCCAAAAAAAATAAAAATTTTGTTTTTAATAAAATTTTATTTTTTAAACCTATTTACTCGTAAGAGTAAAAAAAAAAAACGAATTTGACCAGATTTTCTATTCTATTATCCCGTCAGACAATTTATGGATAGTCATTTAAATTAGCATCTAATCTAATAAAAATTTGACGTCAGAGAGAGAGAGAGGAGAAGAGAGGTGTTGGAATTAATAAGCTTAATGATTAATCGAGAATGATTGATGATCTAAAAGGACAATAGTCCCTCTCTATTCATTCATTATATAGCAGGTATAGTGCTGCTGCTGCTATAACTATAATAGATGATTTTAAAATTGAATAATAAGGATAATAATGAATTTATAAGAAAAAGGAAAACATGAATGAATTATTATATGAGATAAGGCTAATTTACAATAGGAAAATGAATGTAATATTGAATTAATTATTTTAGAAACAGAGGGGGGGGGGGGCTTAATTTAAATTCATTTTGCTTTTGTGCCCCAAAATTTGGCAATAATAATCCTAGAAGTAGAAGGAGAATTTTCTCTCAGTGTTGATGTTTCGGTCCTGTTTACGACCATCTTCAGAGCATTAGGGCTGAAGATGGTCATCAATTTATAAAAAAACTTTCTATACGAAATAACGCTTGTTATGGAGGTAGGCCTATATTTAGATGAAAATTTAATTCCACACGTTTCAGAAGCCTGAACGCCTCTCCATTTACGACCAAGGGCGGATACAAGGGGGGGGTAAAGGGGGTAATTACCCCCCCCCCCACCGAGATTTGAAAAAATACCTCTTTTTCGAAAAAAAATATATTTTTAACATAAAATTTGAAAAATCAATACTTTAAAATTAAATTTGTATTTATATTCTCACGAAAATACCAGGTGCCGCAAAAGAGTGAAATTTTCCGCGGAAACGGCACATGAAAAAATTTTGGTTCCGCGGGAGGAAAATTTTGCCTCCCTAAAAAAAAGGTAAAATATTTTTACGCGTGGGAAAAATTTGAACGGCACATGGAAAAATTTTGGTTCCGCAAAATCAAAATTTTGGTTCCGCGAAAAACGAAATTTTTCGTAGAAAAATTTTGAGAACAGCCGCCCCCCGAAAAAAATTTCTATATACGCCCCTGGTGCTGTGCGACGAGTCACACCAGATTACCCCCTCCGAGAAACACCTCTGGATTCGCCCTTGCTTACGACTAATGTGTTTTTTTTTTTTTTTTTTTTAAAGCAAAATAAAAAAAATCATTGTGTGGTTTTATGAAACCACGATGCAAGTGAAACTTTTTTTTTTCGGATCGTAGGCGTTTAATTTCTGAAAATTTTCAGAAAATTAAGGGTATTAAAATCGCGTTTTTAATCTTAACTTAATAATTGAAAAATGGGAAATCAATAGAAGCATGTTAAAAACTGAGAACAATATTTATGAAGATTTGAATTATTTTAGAAATTATATTTTATCAATTTAAAAAAAAATTGAAAAATTAAATCTCAATTATTTTTTTTTTAAATGCTTTTATTTAACTTACTCTTTCAAGGTCACCAACTTTATGGCTTTGTTAAGGACACTTCCCGATGAGCGAGAGGTGTGAAATTTGATATTTAAGAGTCATTTTTGATGACGCAAATTGTGAGTTTGGTTTTACCAAAATGGACCAAACTAATGTGGTACTTTATTTGAAACCCTTCGTGAATTAATGTAATTTCAAAAGACTTCCCGATGGGCTAGAGGTGTGAAATGTAATACTTAAGAGTCATTTTTGATGACGCCACTATATGGTGGTTTTGATCAAAATAGACCAAACTAATGTGGTACTTTATTTGAAACCCTTCGCGAATTAATGTAATTTCAAAAGACTTCCCGATGGGCTAGAGGTGTAAAATGTAATACTTAAGAGTCATTTTTGATGACGCCACTATATGGTGGTTTTGATCAAAATAGACCAAACTAATGTGGTACTTTATTTGAAACCCTTCGCGAATTAATGTAATTTCAAAAGACTTCCCGATGGGCTAGAGGTGTGAAATGTAATACTTAAGAGTCATTTTTGATGACGCCACTATATGGTGGTTTTGATCAAAATAGACCAAACTAATGTGGTACTTTATTTGAAGCCTCACGCAAATAAGGCCCTATTAACTATAGTTATGAATTTTGATATTTACGAGTCATTTTTTTATGATAATGAATAATTTTTCAATTGAACCAAATCAATACAGGCCAAACTAATGTGGTACTTTATCATATTGATGATTTTTGATAAGACTAAAAGACTAAAAAAGCTTAAAATAAAAATAAAATAAAAAAAAAAGATTTTAAAAAATGCTTTTATTTAAATTAAACTAAAAAGATAGAAATAAGAAAGAAATAATTTAATTGTTCTTGTTAAAATTTTTTAATATTAATGACTTAAAATAAAAGCGTGGGGCGCGAGCCTCGGAATCACTTCGAAGCACCCCACGCTTTTATTTTAAGTCAAATATTAAAAAATTTTAACAAGAACAATTAAATTATTTCTTTCTTATTTCTATCTTTTAGTTTAATTTAAATAAAAGCATTTTTTTAAAAATCTTTTTTTATTTTTATAATTCGTCATATTTATTAAATTTCAACTTTCGTATTTTTGTCGTCACGGCTTGTGACGTCATGGCAGATTGAGAAGAAATAGTCTGTCTACTCGCCTCACTCGCAATTTATGATTGTAAAAATAATTTTAGTCCTTGATGGGATTTTTTTTATCGTTATTTGCAATTTTTCTAATCTATCCTTAATTAGAAATTTAATTAAAATTTGCAGTTGATAATGCAACACTCAAACGATTTTTTTTATATTTCATTTTCTTCTCCCCTAGCTTTTACAATAATTCATCTACAATTTTTCACCAAAAGGGTTCTAATAACCCCTTAGGATTAAACAAAATCCCCTTTCACCCATATTTGAATGATATTTTCTATTTGCTTACGCTATTTTACGTTCCATTCCTAATAAACTAGGAGGCAGCAGCGTAACTAGGTGGGGGCGAGCCCCCCGCCCCAGGCGCATCGAGCCCTTGGCGCCCCCCGAAACCGGCATAGGCGCCCTACGGCCTCTAAGATATCTAGCCCAGGGAATGTGATTTTATCATATTCTTTCCATCGATTGTCTAAAAAAATTAATTGTTTTCTTTTAAAATTATATTACAATTTGAATTCTACTATTTTAAATGAATTTAATTCCAAAAATAATAAACAATGTATATAGAGGCTTTATAATTACAATTTTTTACTTTCTCTTACCTCTATATATATGTTAATATCAGTAGCGTATCCAGGTGGGGGCGAAGGGGTCCCCGCCCC
This sequence comes from Euborellia annulipes, assembly GCA_023213315.1. NCBI lineage: Eukaryota > Metazoa > Arthropoda > Insecta > Dermaptera > Anisolabididae > Euborellia > Euborellia annulipes. The sequence continues at coordinate 20,329 of JAKCPI010024595.1, forward strand.
CCACCCCCACCCCAGGAGCTGCTTTTTCCCAAAATTTACGGCTTTTTTTTTGAAATTTCATAATAAATTCGTTTTATATCACAAATCCGGAAAAAAATTACAAAAAAAGCCCGAACGAGATTCGAGATTCGAATACTTAAAAAAAAAAAAGAAAAAAAAAAGGTTGAACGAAAAACGGCGCCCCTGTTGAGCTTCGCCCCCTCCGCCCTCAAAGGCTAGTTACGCCGCTGCTAGGAGGAGTAATCGCATTAGTTATATCAATCTTCATTTTATTCTTTATGCCAATCTATACTTTTTTTTTATCTATGCTATCTCACCATACTCCAATATCTTTTTAGGATAAACTTCTGTTAAATTAATTTTAATCAAATAGTTTATCAAAAACATACGCCTTGAAAGCGTAAGAAAAGAATAGGCGTAGATTTCTCGCCGGGGGGGGGGTAGTTTGGGGGTTCAGAGCCCCCCCCTCCCCATGGTAACGTTATGTATTATTCGTATCCATACAGCTTTATATTTAGAAGCAAAGTGAAAACAAAATTTGTTTTATTGGATATAGACCCTAATTGTTATTTTTTTTTTTTCAAGTCTTTTCGGCATCTTAGGCCATATAGACTTAAATGTACTCATTATTTAAATATGATATATGTGGGGGTCCAGGCATATTTCTGTAACAAATATTCATCGAACCCCCCGCCCAAGATTATCAATATTGGCATTTGTCAACACCTCTAACCTCTCGACCACAGGGAGGGAGAAAAAAAAATATTGACCTCAGCCATTGTTTTTATTTTTGTTTCTAAAATATTAATTCAATTAATAATAATCAAAAATCAAATAATCAAAATATGGCTCTAAATTATCATTAAAAAAAAGAAAATGAATTATGTATGTATATATAAATATGAATGAAGTATGAATGAGCAGGCTATATATCTGCTTTTAATAAAAGAAAAATCATTGTAAAATAAAATCCAAAAATATAAAAAATCGCGAGCGCCAAAGGTCGTAGTCACACTAGGTATTTTTGCTTTCTCTTATGTATGAAGCGAGTATTCGTGTGACTTCGACCTAAATTATAAAAAATGTAAAAAGCAAAAAATTCATTCAAAAAAAAAATGTATAGATGATGAATCCATTGAAATGAATAGAGAGAAGTCAGGGTTACCAGATTAAATAAAACAATTACTAAATTAACTCTTTTTTTTTTTAAATGATTTGTGATTCTGTATATCATTTGGAGACTGATATTTTAATTAGATCCATTATTCGAATATAATTAGAGCAATTGTTTCTGAATGAAACGCAACAGGTTGGACAATTGTCATTTTAAATATTGTACTTGACATGTATGAGTTGGGGGGGAACGGACAGAGAGCGAGAGAGAGAGAGGGGGGAAGGGGAGATGTTGAAATCAAGAGAGAGAAAATATTTTTTTTTCTCTTAACTGTCTGTATTTCAATCACAAAAAAAAAAAATCCACATGTATGCGACCTTATTTTGGACTTTGTCGACGATAGTCCTAAATCGGTTCCAAATACAATATATATATATAAAAAAAAAAAAATACTCAGGATTCGCAGGGACTTTGCAGCCAGGAGATTAAATAAAAAAATCTTTTATTTAAATTGGATAAATGAACGGAAGCCTTCCTGGGAAATAGCAGCCAGGATAAATAAAAAATTTTATATTTCTTTGCCGACGTTTCGGATGCTAGTCGCAAAATTGTCAAAGTAAGTACCGATTAACCTGTACTAAATTTTAACAATTTTGCCTGCCCTGAGGATGAGTGCGACTAGCACCCGAAACGTCGGCAAAGAAATATAAAATTTTTTATTTATTTCTAGCTGCTGTTTCCCGGGAAAGCTTCCGTTCTTTTATTTAATTTTTATTTGCCGACGTTTCGGTCGCCAATCACTACTTTCATCAGGGCCTATAATAATAACATTTATTTAAAATAAAAAAAAAATTGATATTAAATTACAATAAGAATACAAATTGGAGAAATATCAGATGTACTTAAAAATATTTGTAATTTGTATTCTTATTGTAATTTAATATCAATTTTTTTAAAATAAATGTCATGATCATAGGCCCTGATGAAGGTCGTGATTGGCGACCGAAACGTCGGCAAATAAAAATTGAATAAAAGATTTTTTTATTTAATCTCCTGGCGAATCCTGAGTAAATCTCCACAGCCATAAAACATCAATTTATAAAAAATAATTTTCCCATTTTTGTCGTCACGTTCTGTGACGTAATGGCTTGTAGCGTCAAGGCCTTTGACGTCACGGCTTGTAATGTGACATGCTGATTGAGGCCATCAAATAAAAGTTCCACTTTAAATATTCCTGCCAAATTTCAGCTCTTAATATTAATATTAATCCGGCCCCTACGGCAGCCAAAATTTTAAATGGGGAAAGTTCCTTTGTGTTTTTAAAATTTTGTAACTCATCAACGGAACAACTTCTAGGTAAGACCATAACATATTCTTATAGGAAATTTAACGCTCTACAACAAAGGTCTCCTATGATTTGTGGGTTACTATACTCGTTCAAAAGTTATTCGAGGTCTCATTCACACTCACACACACACATTCACACTGTCTTTTCGCCAACTCAGGCCATATAAGACATTTACGATATCCATTATTGATTAATATACATATTGGGGGTCCAGGCATTCTTATTTAAGCCATTTGGTATCCAAATCGCTTAAATAAAATCATCGGACTGCCTGGGGTCCGAACCCGCGTTTTGGATACGAGGTTAGCACGCTAACCCCTACACCAAACCCCGAGGGCTATTCGAGGTCAAAGTGAAGAAAACCATGAAATTGACTATAACTTCAAATTTCACCTCGAATAACTTATGAACGAGTATAGTAACCCACAAATCATAGGAGACCTTTTTTGTAGAGCGTTAAATTTCCTATAAGAATATGTTATGGTCTTATCTAGAAGTTATTCCGTTGATGAGTTACAATGGAAACAACAGTTTTCATTTAAAACTTTGGCTGCCGTAGGGGACGGGTTAATATTAATATTAAAAGCTGAAATTTGGTAGGAATTTTATATATATATATATATTTGAAACACTATCGTCGAAAAAAAACTATCATAGTGAATATAAACAAAATATCTTCAAAAATTTTTATTAAATCTTAATCCGATCTCTTTAGCGTTAAATTTGTCAATTTTTCCGGGTAATTTCCCCCCCACAAGTTGATGCCTTTCCGAGTACATCCATATTAATGACATAGATTTAAGCAGCAAGATAGTTGAAGTGAAGGTAAATAGATAAACGACCGCATTTCTCAAGGGGCTGGCTGACTCCTAAGTTTAAGGGGGGGAGGGGGGGGGGGGCAAGACGGAGCTACCAACTTAATTACATTAGGCTAATAGTAACGAGGTCTCTTCTCTTCTTCAATATAGCCTACTCTATAAAGAAGAAGAAATTCTTAATAGAAAACGTCAATCAATTCCGCCCTTTTACTTGTCTTTTAAATAATTAATTACTAAACAGAAATCAAATGACATTTATGATGATGATTATGTTTCAATTATGAGACACGGCAAATTTTAATTAAAAATAAAAGGCCAAGAGGGAGAAATTGTTTTGACAGTTATATTTAAATAATTCTTTTTCTCTTTAATTAGTTCATTGATCGTTGGCTCTAGTTGAAACATAAACCACATTTTTGTACTAAATATTTATTAAAAATATATAAATACTGTAGACTGGTTATTCTACAGTACTGTGCACTTGCTCCAACTCAAGTGAACCAACTGTCATGTCCGTTACGTGCCTTTTTATATACAGCGACGTCAGCGCCATCTGTCGGCATTTATGTGAAGTTAGATTCAAATTTTCCCGCTATTTTCTCATTTCCATGAAGTTAGTCACAATTATCAAAGCAAGTCATGCTTTTTATGTAAACAACTTCATGGAAATGAGTGAAAATTTGAATCTAACTTCACAGAAATGCCGACAGATGACGCTGACATCGCTGTATATAAAAAAGCACGTAACGGACATGAAAGTTGGTTCCGCTTGAGTCGGAGCAAGTGCACAGTACTGCAGAATAAGCAGCCGAAACGTTGTACAGTATTTATATATTTTTAATAAATATTTAATACAAAAATGTGGTCAATGATTAAATAATAATATTTCAAACCACAAAAGCTTTAATAAACACATGAAACATAAAATTAATGAGAAATGTATGTTTCAATAAATAAATCACTATGCTGACGTTACGATCTTGGTCAAGACCATCTTCAGAGCTTGTTGGCTATCAGCAGCCACAAAATCTTTTCGGGGAATGAGTTCGAATGATCCGAGAGGTAAATCCCCCCCCAAATGACAAAGATCGAAACGTCGGAATAGTAGGCCTTAATAAATTGAAATAAAAACTCTTCATCCAGCTATAAAAATTCCCTATTTTAATACATGAATGGCATAAATACGGCGTCCTTAAAAAAAAAAAGCTAAAATGATTTCCATGAGAGGGAAAAAAAAAACTTTTCCGCGTCACGGAACAATAAGGTTCCGCAAAAACAAAATTTTTTTCGCATTGCGGCAAAAAAATTTCGTGTCCCTAAAAAAAAAGGTAAAATGATTTTCATGAAAGGGAAAAAATTTTTCCCACGTGGTGGAACGTTTCCCCCCTTCCCGAAAAAAATTTCTATATACACCCCCTTCCAGGAGGGGGTATGTATTATTTATTTATTTTAAAAAATTTTAGACAGGATGTATTAATATTTGATAGTAGGTTTATTATCAAAAAATAAAAAAACAACGAGAATGAATAATCTATGGAAAGCATTTAGATGATGATAAATATATTTTGTAAATTTTATAGCTAGATAGTTTATAATGTTTGCAAAATTCCCCCAAAAGACCTCTTATAATCCTCTCTCTCGCTCTCTCTGTTAAAGTTTAATCATCGTCATATCCGGTATAATCAGTCTATCTGGTAACCCTGTTGTTGGTGTTGTTGTTGTTGTTGTTGTTTGTTAAATCATTAAAATGAAAACTGATTTCATTTGCACGAGCGAATGTAAACAACCAAACCACACACACACACACACAGTGTTGTTCTGTGACTGTGTGTGTGTGTGTGTGTGCGCTGCAATGAAAAATGAAGTATGAAATAATTATAAATAAACACAACATGCACTTTATGATGGGTTAGTAATGGGTTATAATAGCTTCAGCTAGCTAGTAGTAGCCATCTTTGTTTTTTTTTTTAGGCATTTTGCAACAAATCTAAAAAAAAACTAAACTCACCCTTTCTTCCTGTTGACGGGGAGAGAGAGATCAAACAAAAAAAAAAAAAAAAAAAAAAGGGGAAACACAACAATAATAATATAAGTAAGTTAATAAGAACACAACAAATAGTAAAAACTAAAATTTGTTATTAATCAAACTAAGATTAACGAATTCTGAATTCAGATATGTAGTTAGAATTTTTCCATCAGGCACAGTTTTAGAGTTATGAAAATAGATTTTAATAGAAAATGTGCTCTAAAACGGCTTTTATTTAGAATGTTCAAATTATTTTTAACGACACCCCGTCAAATTATGCAGATAGTTAGAATACATATAAATTTTAAGTTTAAATCCCAATCGGAGGTCATTTAGACGTGCCGCAAACGGCTTAAGGTTTAGAAAAATCGAAATTCTTTTTGCTTTGGTCACCCCTAATACAATTTTAGATATCCCTGAATGCAAAAAAACATATATTTACGATATTCTATAGTTATTTGGCTTTCTAAAAATCATTCATCCGTAAAAATCCGTTAATTATTAACGAAATTATGAACAAAAACGTCATCAAAGAAAAAACACCAGTACACTCACTGGTCGAAAAAAATGAACTTCAATTGAATTAAAAAGCGAACCCTATCCACGAGAAGCTAATGTATCCTCTCTGAGCATCGGGTCACGTGCACTAACTTTATTAAATATTATAAAAAAAAAAAATATTTCTAGAATCTCATATCTTTCTTTATACTTGTAAAAGAAAAAGAAGTTCATTTTTTTCGACCAGTGAGTGTACTTGTGTTTTTTCTTTGGTGACGTTTTTGTATTTCGTTAATAATTAACAGATTTTTACGAATGAGTGATTTTTAGAAAGCCAAAGAACTATAGAATATCGTACATATATGTTTTTTGCATTCAGGGATATCTAAAATTGTATTAGGGGTGACCAAAGCAAAAAAATCTAAAATTTCGATTTTTCTAAACTTTTAGCCGTTTGCGGCACGTCTAAATGACCTCCGATTGAGATGAAACTTAAAATTTATATGTATTACAACTATGTGCATATTTTTACAGGGTGTCGCGTTAAAAATAACTTGAACATTCTAAATAAAAGCCGTTTTAGAGCACATTTTCTATTAAAATCTATTTTGCTCTATATCTTTAAAACTGTGCCTGATGGGAAAATTCTAACTACATATCTGAATTCAGAATGAAAATTCACTAGATTCACTAATCTAGATTTCTTGTGAAAGAAAACCTTGTCGACTAGTGTTATTGGAACGTCTTATTTTAAAGCTTTTTCTTAAATAATTTTATTAAAATTTAAAAAACGAATTCGGAATTACACATTTATATCCAAAAAAATTCAGGTGATTATTTTGAATAATAATTTGAGAGTTAAAGCTTTCAGTTATTGTTAAAACGTCTGTTTTCGGGTAAACTGTGGCTTATTTTTCTAAGATACAACGTCTCGGTCCCTCATTCTGATGTGGCCTTCTTCAGGTGCGGCTTATATCTAGCGATCTAACTTGAAAACTTGTTAAAACGGAAATCTGTTAATCATATAAACCGAAATCAATTATTTTTAGATGTCTTATTATTATTTGAAATTCCTATCGGGATTCCCGTTTATTTTACCCGAGGTGCTTCCGTGCACGAAGCACACACCTCAAACCTAACCAGCCTCTGGCCTGTAGCCATCTACCGGCACCCGTGAAGTTACATTCATTTCCTATCTCTAATTCCTCCTCCTGTCGTTCATTTCTATCTAGTGAACTAATCCTTATTTCTGGTTCCTTTTATCTAACCTCTTCTATGCTATGGAAGGATGTTTTAGTTTGAGGAGGAACTCCTCAGCACCTACTCCTTTCGAAGATCCATCACTGAGAGGAACTTCATTACAAGGTGATGTCACAGCAACTCCCAACCTCGTAGAGTTGCCAGGCGATCGAGATTCAATATCACAATCCAGTGACTGCTAGAGGATTTTACATTAAATAAATATTTTTATTTGGTGAAAAATCCCCCCCCCAGGGTTTGAACACGGATCTTCTTTGTTGAAGCTGACAGCCTAGTCTTATGTCTTGGTTACATAACAATTTTCGAGTTACTCAAACGTTGTATCTTATACAAAATTAAACCACTCGAAAACAAAATTTTTGATTTAATAAATGACAAATACATTTTATCTATTAAAATTTATTTACGTTAGAATTTATACGCATGCTTAAAGAGTCAAGTTATTTATTATTATAATAAATTAATATATATCTGTATCAAAAGTATTTTGATTTTGAGACTTTAATAAATAAAAGATTGCACCCTAATATGATTCTTTAGAATCACTCCAAATTATCACGACGAACTTACAAATGAAGAAAGAAAATCAAGAAGTATGCCAGGGATTTTTTTTTTGTTTTATTAAACCAGCCGTTTTGGTCCCCC
>JAKCPI010024596.1:0-10639 GCA_023213315.1 Euborellia annulipes
ATTTGAAAGTTTCTATTAAAAAATATAAAATATTAAAAAAAAAATCATTGTGTGTTTTTATGAAACCATGATGCAAGTGAAACTTTTTTTTCGGATCGTAGGCTTTTAACTGAAAATTTTCAGAAAATTATTCAATTAAGGGTATTAAAATCGCGTTTTTAATCTTAACTTAATAATTAAAATTATATTTTATCAATTTAAAAATTGAATTATTAAATCTCACAATTATTTTTTTATAATTCGTCATATATATTAAATTTCAACTTTCTTATTTTTGTCGTCACGGATTGTGACGTCATGACTTGTAGCGTCACGATCCGTGACGGCTTGTAACTCGACATGCTGATAGAAGAGCCAAAAAATTTGAGAGGATAAAATAAAAGTTTCACTTGAAAAAAAAAATGAAATAATCACAAGTAGAAAACTCATGGGTGGGACTTAATATTGTCCCTCACTGTACATTAGAATTCAATTCATTATAAACATGGGCAATTTTCTTGAAAATTCATTTTTTCTCCAAAATTCGAAACCGCTTTTAAATAGCCTCCCTTTACCCCCCCCCCTTCTTGTTTCCGCCCTTTACTGAATTTGATAAGTACCCGACTAAGTTCCCGTAGTCTTAAGTGTCGTTTCGATTTTTAGAAAAAAAAATCATATTTTAATCTTAATCTTATAGACTTTTGAGTAAAATTGAAATATTTTGTTTGTTTATTATAACGATAGTGTTTCGATTACCAAAAGTAAGAGAAAATTGTGTGCCGTGCGGTCAATCACACCAGTTTTTATAATATGGGATAATAAATATAGGTTTTTAATTTATATAATTCAATCCTATTTGAATCCATAAAAACTTAGGATAAAATATAGAAATTTTTTTAAATGTAATTAGGCATTAAAAATAAAATAACAATAATAAATTAAAAAATCTCATCTAATATTGTTCAAAATATAAAATTAACTAGACTTATAAAAAAACGAATAAAAATAAATCTAATAATACAAAACAAATATAAATCTCTGAAGATGAACAAATCGAACGACGCTCAACCAACAACACATGAATAGGCGAGAAAGAGATAAAGTAGAGCGCTACTTTTGCACTGAGAAAGAGAACGAAAACACCATAGTTTATTCATTGACTCCTATCCCCACACTCTCATATGCAGAGGATTCTAGAATCATCTCCATCAATTTTGATGAAAAAAAAATTATCTATTTACTCACACTCATTAAATTATCTTTTTAATTTGATATTATTTTTTTATTTTGTATACAGATGAGAATACTTATAAAATGAAAAAGCATTCAAAATAATTAATAATAAAATAATTTTCATTCTATATTTAATTCATAAGTCTGTCTTTTTACGATTATCTAATAAAAATGAAAAGGATTAAAAAGGAAAATAAATACCTAGGAAAGTGTAGATAAGGTTGGAGGTCGGCGTTGTTAAAATGGAAATAATCGTGGAGAAAAGACATCGTGGATCAGTTGTCGAGATTGCATCCTTGGGTGCTTGTTAATCAGGCGAGAGCGGAGAGGCAGAGAGGATTTCTTTTGGAAGCTTCTTCACTGACCGTGGAGCTCATACTGAAGGTGGCGACGCCGGCAACTAGTGTCGAACAAACGAAACAATAGTGTCACGTGACATCAATGCTGCTCTGGTCAAATAATCCAAGGCAGTGCCGTAACAAGGATATGAAGCGCCCAGGGGCGTATATAGAAATTTTTTCGGGGGGGGGGGGGGGGGCTGAACTCAAAAATTTTTCTGCGGAAAAGTTTTTTTTTTAAGAAACTAAATTTTTTTTCACACGAAATTTTTTGCGGAACATTTTTTCCTTTGCGGAACCAAAGTTTTCCATTCTGCGGAAAAATTTGTTGCGCTGATGTCTGTATATCCCTATATATGTATATGTGTTTGGGAAATTTCGGGGGGGGGGGGGGCGCGGGCCTCCTCCCCTTATATACGCCCCTGGAAGCGCCTGTGGCAAGTGTCTAACTTGCGCCCCCTCCCCTCCCCCTTTGATCCAGTGTTTCCTAAACTTTTTTTGGCCAAGTTCCTCCTTTTTAAAGATATTGTGCTCCCTATCAGGCTATGGCAACTTCTATGGGAGGAATTGAAATCCATTGTTTTAGACTGATTTTTAAAAAAACTAAATTTTTTTTCACACGAAACCCCCCCCCCCCCCCCTTATATACGCCCCTGTCTGACAGCATGTTTCAAGCCACAGATTAATGATATATCATTATTCTTTGATAATACCTTACTCATTTGCTCCTCTAGATTCGTTCTCCAACTCCAGTCAGCGCAATTGGTTAAAATTGTGACTTTCATGCCAACATAAATAAAAAAAAGTTATTTAAAACTTTGTCAAAATTCCCTAAACATAGGGTTACCAAAATTTATATTCCACAAATCATTTCTCCCGTTATAATGACAGATAAATCAAATTATAAGTTAGCATTAAAAATAAAAGGAAATTGATAATATGATTTAAAAAAAAATGGGCAGGAGGTGGATTTGAACTCGCGAAGCTTGGTTACGTGAGATTGGAAAAAATTAGTTGCGGACCATTTAACCACTTGAGCCACGCTTTACTTATTTCTTTTAGGGACAAATAAGCCTTATAAAAAACATGAAATAAAAGAAGTATTAAAAAAATGTTAATATTCCACATATGATATATCATTTTTCTTTACTTTTTATGCAGATTAATAATTTATAATAAAAATATCAATAGCATGCCTGGTTTTCAAATAATTCAATGGGCAAACGTCAGATTGTTTATGCCTTAATGTAATTAAACCAAAAACTCTATCTAACATATGATACATGTCATTAATTCTTGAATTCTCCCAGATTCCAAAAAACTAAACCCCTTTTAATTATATGATCTAATTTGGGAGTTATTGGCGATCAAAGTTGATGTCATTAAGGTCCAAAATAGTCTTATATATTCGACATCAACACTCAATTCTATATTATCGAAAAAGCTTATTTAGCATTGTCTGATTAAAACCAAACTTTTACCAGAGATTTATAATTAAAAAATGAGTTTTTTTCTAAAGTTTCATTGAGATTGGTAAAGAAATAAATGAAATATTGACTATTTTGTAAATTGAATTTTAGAATTTGAGATCGCGGATGGGTAAAGAGAGCGCTCTGTGAACCCGGTCTAGGCTTCCATCTGAGATCCCAATTCTAAAACTCAATTTACAAAATACTCAATATTTTATTTATTTCTTTACCAATCTCAATGAAACTTTAGAAAAAGACTCATTTTTTAATAATAAATCTCTGGTAAAAGTTTGGTTTTAATCAGACAATGCTAAATAAGCTTTTTCGATAATATAGAATTGAGTGTTGATGTCGAATATATAAGACTATTTTGGACCTTAATGACATCAACTTTGATCGCCAATAACTCCCAAATTAGATCATATAATTAAAAGGGGTTTAGTTTTTTGGAATCTGGGAGAATTCAAGAATTAATGACATGTATCATATGTTAGATAGAGTTTTTGGTTTAATTACATTAAGGCATAAACAATCTGACGTTTGCCCATTGAATTATTTGAAAACCAGGCATGCCATTGATATTTTTATTATAAATTATTAATCTGCATAAAAAGTAAAGAAAAATGATATATCATATGTGGAATATTAACATTTTTTTAATACTTCATTTATTTCATGTTTTTTATAAGGCTTATTTGTCCCTAAAAGGAAATAAGTAAAGCGTGGCTCAACTGGTTAAATGGTCCGCAACTAATTTTTTTCCAATCTCACGTAACCAAGCTTCGAGAGTTCAAATCCACCTCCTGCCATTTTTTTTTTTTTATTCTTAACTGTTTTTTACCCTCCCTCCAAGTTGTGAGCTGCACGAGGTTTTTATTTATCACCAATATAATCAGTGTGGCGCTACGGGAGAGGGGGGCTGATATAATTGTAGGCTATTTCCCCTCTCACCCGTAGAGCCTCACTGATTAAAATGTTGGTAAATAAAAACCGCGTGCAGCTGACAACTAGGTCGGTCCTCTTAGTTTTGTGCCCCCAGGCCAGTTGCGCCCGTGGCATAGAACTTTCTCTTACCTTAGGTAATGAAAAGATGTGATCTGTGCTTATCACACCAGATTTTTTGTGTCGACTAGTTTCCGCAGATATATTAGAATTCAAGATGTAAAATTTATAAATATGGGAAATTTTTTTCACTTGGTTTTCGAGCTGATTTGGGGGGCATCCAGGTAGGCCCTTGCCGGGGGGGGGCAATTGCCCCCCTCAGCCCCCCCCCCCCCCCAGAGAAATCTCAGAAATCTATTTTATACTGTAATTGTATTTAGAATACTCCTTTTTTTTAATAAAATAAAATTTTTATTAAACATTTGAATTTGCAAAGAATAAATAAAAACAAAGCGTCTCGCCTGCCATCTGGCAGAGACTAAAATTACTAATGTAAACTAGCTCACTGACTTATCTTCTCGAACTCTTCTTCTATTATCTTTCCATCTTGTTTGACATTAAAATTTCTCAACTGATAATTTGAATGAATCAATTACGAAATGAAATATCAAATTCATTTGATTGCTTTTGTTTTAAGGTATAAATTTTTATTTCAATCTCTTCTATTAATAATATTTAAATTTAGATTTATTTCATTTTTATCATTACAAATAATTTATTTATTAATAATTGATGCTTGTTGGTTTATAATATGATGTGCTTTTATTAAAACCTATTTACACGATTTATTTGAATCAAATTGAGGAAAATTTAATGCATTTATTTTTTGAATTTCTGTCTTTGCCGGTCTAGATGCCTATCTTTCAGTTGTTTTGAATTTTAATGAAACCAGTAAATATTATATTTATAATTGTCTTTTTTTAATTCTATTGTGATATTTTATATTTTAGCACCTGTCTACATCCAAAGACCCCCACCCCCGATGGTCGTTTTGGACCGAGGAGATACTTTAAATATTTCATGCACTGCCGTTGGAGTTCCTACACCTGAAGTTGTCTGGAGGCACAATTGGCGACATGTTCCTGACACCTGTCGTTATGTGTCCCACGATGGCCTGGGCGTTTTGACTTGCGTTGACGTTCAAGTAAGTTGCTTTCTCTCTTATACTATTATTTCTCATAATTATTCACAAACATATTTTAAATTAATATTTTGTTTTCAGGAAGCGCACCAGGGTGCTTACAGCTGTGAAGCAATTAATACCCAAGGAAGAAAATTTGCTGTCCCAGATACTATTCTAGTCATAAGTGGATCAACGCCATCAGACGTTTGTCCTGCTGGATATTTCAATGCTCAAGCACGAACGCCTAGCGAATGCATCAGTTGCTTCTGTTTTGGTGTTACAACTAAATGCAGAAGCGCCGATCTATTCACTCATCAAGTAAAATATTTATTTTTTATTTATTCATTAACAAAAAAAAAAAATTAATTTTATATTATATTTTTAGTTACAACCTCCATTTGAACTTTATAAAATCGTTGGAATTAATTCAAGAAATCTGGAAGTGTCTCCGTCGCCTTACGTTGGAACAGGACAAACCGTCCAACCGATTGGAACAAATGGAGCGCATATTATTGTCAATCGAGGAAGGAGACCAAATCCTGAGGTTTATCCTTATTTTGCATTGCCTGAGAGTTATATGGGCAATCGACTTAAATCCTATGGCGGATCTATTAAATATAATGTTCTCACCGACGACCAAGGAGCACCGACTCAACTGCCCGATCTTATCCTTGTTGTAAGTATATCTATATAGAAAATTACAAATACAATCGTGGATAAAATTTGGCAAATGATTATTTTAGGGTAATGGTAACGTCCTCTACCATAGAACTCGTCCAACTGTTAGTTTCGGGCGTCCAACAAATGTCACAGCACGTTTCTTCTATGGCGAATGGTACAAAGCAAATTCTGGCCGATCAACTAACAGATATGTTGATGAAGATGAATTTGGATCAGAAGATCAATTGGCATCACGTGAAGATATCATGATGGCGTTAATGCATGTCGAAAATATCCTTATCCGGGCTCAATATGTTGATGGCTCTGATGTTGATACCCGTATCCAGGACATCACAATGGATACTGCTGTGGTTCAAGATATGGGACAAGGAGAGGCTAATTATGTTGAAGAATGCCAATGCCCAGCTGGATACACTGGCAATTCTTGCGAGGTAATGACAACATGTGTAACTGGGAGCAAATGAAATGACAGCTTGATCATTTTTTTAGTCTGTATCAGAGAAAAACAATTAAAATAAGCGAGATCATTTTATAAATTAAATCTTGTAAGTAAATTACAGCCCCCGGGCTTGGCGTAGTTGGTAGCGCGCCTGCCTTGTATGCCAAGGGTCGGGGGTTCGGATCCCAGGCAGTTCGATGATTTTATTCATTTTATTTAATAAGATTTAAACTTTCGACCGTTGGTTCTCGTTGAAACATTTTGTAAATTAAAATTAAATATACAAATTAAACACTAGGTTATTTGTTTCAAAGGTTTTATTAATTAAAAAATTAACACCTTGATATGTATTTCTGAATACGAAAATAATATTTTTGTTGAATGGACTCTACTTTTTGAAATAAAGGCAATCCAATTCAAACTGGAAATTCACTTATAGAAGGCGGAGAATATTTTTTAAAACGTTTATTTTAAAATTATCAAATGATACAAAGAATCTTCTCCCAGCAAAATTTTTTTTTGTTTCCATGTGTTATTATTTATCTCACTTCATCTTTAATTTTCCTACTCTGATTACAACTTGTATCTAAAAAGATCATAATGAATTTGAATGTTGGTTTTCATATTTCTTAATTTCACTTTTTCAAATGAATAATAATTTTTTATTTTAAATCTAGTATTGTTTGCCTGGATACACACGACATAAGAGCGGCCCTTGGCTTGGCATGTGCTCTCGAGAACCTGAAACTTGTCCGATTGGTGAATATGGTGATCCAAGCCGAGGAATTCCATGTCGAACTTGTCCATGTCCATTGACATCGCCGCCTAATCAATTTGCACGCTCTTGTCATCTCGACTCTGATGGACAACCCACATGCGATTGTCCTATTGGATATTATGGACGCCGATGTGAACAATGTTCACCTGGATATCGTGGAAATCCCCTCATCCCAGGAGATTATTGCCGACCTGGAAGTGCTTGCAACCCTGCAGGAACTGCCTCTGAGGACGATGGACAATGCTATTGCAAGGTACAAAATTACACATTTTTAGAAATAAAAGATTTCTTTTTCACTTGTCGAATCTATTGATTTCATTAAATCTAGCGATCAGACACTGTGACGTCATTTGGAAGCAGGGAAGTCCAAGGGTTCTGGTTGCTTTTTAATTTTATCTTCTAATTAAAATATTTAAGAATATATAAGAATTACGATAAAAAAAGTATAGATTTAGGCTCTATTCACCCTGGAATACGCAAATCTCCGAGCGACTAGGATACTGGCTAGCTAAGAGACTTGACATTCCAATGGCGTCATTCACACGGGGAAACTCCAGTCGCCGATACTCGGCAACTGCGCGACTCACTCCTAAGTCTCCTAGCTACTCAGTCGCCTGGTTTCTGTAGATGCCAAAAAAAATGAGTGAAAAAGAAACAAATCTGAAGCTAGTGGAGGAAATAAAAAAATTTCCTGAACTTTACAATTATAAATGACCTAACTATCACAGAAAAGATGTTGCGGACAAAGCATGGAACGAGGTGCCAATGGCAAGTGCACCTCTAAGCTGAGTAATTAGTCGCTCCTGTTTCAATAATTTATAAAAAATATTAATTTTATTATAATGTTACATTGAAAATATAATATGGCTATATATATATAATTCGATGATAATGGAGAGAAGAGATAGAAGTCGGCCGATTGAGAAACCTCTGTTCTGTTTCGGTTTTAATTTCGGCTTAAGGTTGTTCCATTAAAGCCGAAACGTTTCTTTTTAAATGCTTTTATTTATTGAGAGTTTTTTTTTTTTAACAGAGGCTCCTCAATTCTATCTTTTCTCCGCACAATCATTTTATTATAATGTTAATCAGCAGCGGTCCCACGATTTTTTTTTGTTTTGGGAGGGGGGGCAAGCTAAAATTTTGTTTGAAAGAGAATAGAGGGTACTACCAGTCTTGAATCCACTAGTCATCCAGTATCCCCGTGTGAATAGAGCCTTAAGAAAAACATTTTCTTGTTAATGGTCTTTTCGAAAGTATAAGAAAAAATTAAGTTAGCCCTCTTCCCCTCACCTCCCAAGCAAAATGACGTCACTGATTAGAGATCATCAATTATTCAAAAAAAAAAAAAAACCATAAGGTTTTTAAATTCATCAGAATTGTCTCTGGATAATTAAAAATTTCACTCATGAAGACAGTGGCGTAGCGAGGGGGGAGCAAGGGGGGTCATCATGCCCCGGGCGCTACTCACAAGGGGCGCTAAATGGTCCGCCAAAAAAAAAAAAATTTCTGGATAATTTTTATTTTTATTATAATTCATTCTGGAAAATATATTTTAAATATAGTGCCAGTGAAATATAATAATTTTGTATATTTTACATATAATATATGGTTTTCGAATGGGGGGGGGGCGCTCAAAAGGTATTGTGCCCCGGGCGCGAGATAACCTCGCTACGCCACTGCATGAAGATTAAAATAGATAAAGTACAAATACTCTAAGAATAGTAGTAAGTTAAAAAAATATTAAATTATGTTTTTTTTTTTTTTTAATATGCATACTTTCTCTGGTGACTTGGTGAGTTTATATTAAAATGCATCTTTAATTTAATAATGGAATAATAATAATAATTTGTAAATTTAAATAAATTTTTTATTGAAACAGGATTATGTTACTGGACCACTTTGCGATCGTTGCCAGCCAAACACATTCCATTTGAGCAGCGATAATGAAGATGGCTGCGTTGGCTGCTTCTGTATGGGAGTCACGGAATCTTGCAGCTCAAGCAATTGGTATCGGCAACAGGTAGCTTGCTCTCTCTTAAATTATTCATTTAAAAAATAAAGTTGTTAGTGCTTTGTTTAAAATAATTAAAATTTGATTGAGTTTGTTTCGTTTGAATGGACATATCGTGCTCCTGGCCGGCAATTTGGGATAAGAATAAGTCCTGGTTCGGCTGAGGAGCAAATTAAACACAATCTCGTAAATATCTCATTTTATAAATGATTTTTCTGAAAAGATGCAATTTGAAAGATGAAAAAAAATTAAAAATTGAGTTAAGCACGGAATATTGTTTCAAATGCTATAATTAATAGTATTTTTTATGAAATATGTCCTAAAAAAAATTTATATTTAATGATACTTGCACGATTGGCAAGAAAAATTATATATAATCCAATGAAAACTCAAAGCTACATCCAGTTTTGGTCTTTGACACTCCATTGCATAACAGGGTCCATATATACTAATCCTTATCTCCCTTTCCCCCCCCCCCCCCCTCCTTTCTCACACCCACAAAATAATTGTTAGGGGCTCACATTTGGAGTTTTTGTTTATTTTTTTTTAAACCTCTCTAAATATTTTAATAAGAGGGTAGAAATGAGAGATGCAGCTAAGGTTATTTCTTTATTCGATTAATTCACACAGCTGACATTTCGGTTCCGTATTTGAACCATTCTCAGAGCTGGTGAAAAGTCATTATTGCCAGTTCTGAGGATGGTTCGAACACTGAACCGAAACGTCAGCTGTGTGAAATAACCTCAGCTGCATCTCTCATTTCTCTTATTAATATAATATCTCAGTTATAAATTGTTTATGTCTAAATATTTTGATTGAATTGGCTGAATGTATATATATATAATCAGGGATGGGCAAGTTACTCGATTTTGAGTAACGAGATACAAAATACCAATTACTTCATATTTTTGTAACGAAATACAAGATACCAATTATTCACGGGTTTGTGTAATCGAGATTACAAGATACCAATTACGTATTTCAAATACATTGAAATATACCAATTACAAACAAATTTTTTCCTTGATTTTAAAATACTTTTTGGTGGGGGTAATTCTGGAACTAGAGCCCTGGACGGGTACCCGTGGCCCGTTACCCGCCCGGCCCGCGGGCCTGGGAGGCCATGAAAAAATTACGGGCGGGTATGAGCGGGTTTGAAAAATTCCGGGCGGGCCTGAAAAATGGTAAAAAATTACGGGCCAGGTACGGGCGGGAAGTCAAAAAAAAATATTACGGACACGGACCCGGTCTGGGCCAAAAAATCGGCCCGTGCAGGGGCTCTATCTGGAACCTAAATAAATTTAGTTTAGGAAAGTGGCGAACTAAACTTATATTGGAGAATACCTTTGGAAAATCGAAAACAATAAAAATTATTCATGACACTAAAAAAAAAAAATTTATTTTGAGGAAATATGAAAAGGTTTCAAAAAACCAAGTTTTCAAAAGTTTTGTCGGATAATCTGGAACTTGATGGAGAATGAATAAACCCGCAAAATGAAAACAATCTTTCAACTGGGCAGAAGAACAAAGATTTAGTCGTTGAGAGCTGGTTGAAAGAAGAGAAAGCAAAAAAATTTTTTAACGAAGAGTGAAAATTTGGCGGATTGATTGAGTTCTCGTTACTGGTTTTTACTAAGATCCGGAGC
>JAKCPI010024597.1:0-17804 GCA_023213315.1 Euborellia annulipes
GTTGTTAGTCCCAACAAATTTTTAAAATTTTAATTGTCTACTTTGTCTACATGGATATTGTTCATTTGTCTACATACATTGTCTACGCGTAGAAAATTGCGTAGACAAAGTAAAGTAGACAATTCGCCCAACGCTGCTTGTAGATGAAGGAAAAAAAATGAAAGTGATGAAATTGAAAAGTACTGTTCTCAACATGGAATAACGATTGAAACATAAAAATTCCGAGACCGTATCTGAAAGGAAATTTTGATGATCGAGCACAAAAAGTGAAATTGGTTGGCTAAACACTAAACGGGTATAGTTTTTTTGACAAAGAAAAGGATAAAATAATTTGTAGTCGAGTTTATAAATTGATAGAACCTGTAAAAGGAGAAAAATTCAAAATAAACGAAGATAACTTAGAGAAAGTAAAAAAGAACGATGAAATGGTAACCTCAGGAAAGGCAAAATAAAGAAAGGACGTCTCGAACAAGTAAGAAACCTCAATATTTATGAAATGTTAGGTAGCGAGGATGCAGCCAAAGAGGTTTTGGACCAATGAAAAACACCAATTCCAATAAGAGACGTTTCGGAGAAGTTTTATTTTGCTATCTTCAGTCGTTCAGGAATTTTCATGTTCATCTTTAATATGAACATGTGTCAAGTCGGCCAAGACGGCATAATAAAATTTTCGCCGAAACGTCTCTTATTGGAATTGGTGTTTTTCATTGGTCCAAAACCTCTTTGGCTGCATCCTCGCTACCCAACATTACAATATCTACAGCCACTAACTCAACCACTCAATTTTTATTAATTATATGAAACTTTCGGCGGACTCGTAGTCGCAGTTGCCGAAAATTTTGAAGAAGCTTATCAAGATAAGGAATGGAAAGCTGTTATACAAGACGAAGTGGATGGAATTGACCGAAATAAAACATGGATTTTAGTCGTCAGAACAGAATAGATGTAACGTGGAAATTTAAATTGAAAAAAGATATCGATGGGAACACTAAAATGAAAGCCCGACTCGTTACAATTTATTTAGACAAGGTGAAAATTAATTTGATGAAATATAAATTCACCAGTGGAAAAGAGTACAATGGTCCGTGCATTACTTTCTTTAGTAGCGCAAAATAAATATAAAATACACGAAATGGATGTAAAATGTACATTTTTGAACGGCGATTTGAAACAGGATATATATGGGTGATTCTACGCTATTTGAATTTTATTGGTCAGTGGAAAAAATATATGTTAAAATAATTATATCATTGATACTGTATTCTTAAATAATAAAGAATATCGTGTTTTATTGGGGCCATTTAGTCAATTCACGATAACTGTTTCATTTTAGGAATTAATAGTTGAAAATAGTCATAAATGTCAGTATTCTGGGTGTCCCATTTCTAGTTTTTTTACTAGTTTTGTTCGACATTCATTTATTTATTAACTTGACATAATATTTTTTACCATAATTATAAACATAAGTAAACCCCAAAACATAATTAATGAAAATACATTTTAAAAGTATTTGTTATTATAAAAAAAAATACTTGTTTTCACGTGACCTAAAAATGATGTCATCTATTCTGGAAAAATTAAAAGATAAAAATTTATCATAAAAACTGCCAAAGGATAACAATGGCAATGAATAACAGGCATAGTACAGTCTGAAGTAAGAAGCAAGCTAACGGCGTTGAGCATATTTCAAATAATATAGCTTTAGTTATTGTTGAATTGTCATAAAGTGTGTTTGGGCCAGTCGATGCAGTATTTATTCTGGTAAGTAAATCTCTTTTTATTTTATCGTTACGTAACTCTACATATGTACAATGCAATGTTTATTGTATGTAAATGTCATGAATTACGTCGAAACTTTGGCAAGAAAGACGCGTATTGTTTTTTTGACGTGACAACGTCTTACAAATCATGTTAGAGGGGCATGCACGAAAAAGTTTATCAGCTTGAATAACTCCTCTGTCTTAAGAGGTATAATTATGGGGAATATATGGTTAGAAAGAATGAGTTTTCAGCTAAAGATTTCACCATTTATTTTTATCCTATCATTAAATTTTACCGCGCTGCGGTAAATTATAATTTGAAATTTTAAACCTCTGTAGATTCCGAACGGCTAATCAGATCAGACTAAATGGGATGTCATTTGGTGCAGAAAGAAAACCTCTAATGGAATAAATTAAAAAATCCCGAGTAATTAACTCCAAAATTAGTTTTTTTCTCGAAAAACCTCATTTTTTAGGCAAAAAAATATCGAAAAATAGCCCTACTTGTGCAACGCATAGCGACTTGACCATAAAAGCTACATTAAATCTAAATATAGTTTTAGAAAGAGTGGTTCAATACCCCGGGGTGTTTTTTTCTTTTTTTTTGATATGACGTCATTTTACCGCATGAGAGCCCTCGGCGGGATTTCGTTTTTCGAAAATTTAAACCCCTGTAGATTCCGAACGGCTAATCAGATCTGACTAAATGAGATGTCATTTAGTGCAGAAAGATAACCTCTAATAGAATAAATAAGGGGGGGGGGGGGCGCCGGCGCGGGGGGTGCAGAAAGATAACCTCTAATAGAATAAATAAAAAAATCCCGAGCAATTAACTCCAAAATTGGTTTTTTTCTCGAAAAACCTCTTTTTTTAAGCATAAGTCGCCCTTAATGGATAGAAAAAGCGCAACACCTGTCATATATTGTTTCAATGAAAATGTTTGAACATGTTTATTTATGAAAACAAACTACTAGTAAAAAAAAAACAATACCTTTTCTCTTTATATTTCAATATAGGTAAGACAAAAAAATTTTTTTTGAAGTCAAGCAAAAGACGTTGTCACGTTAAAAAGCCACCGGCTGTGTAGAAGACACAGCCAACACCTATTTTTTAACGTAATGTGTGGTTTTGTCATTAGTTTGGCTGTCATTATTCAGGCACATTCAAAGGTTCGCATCCCGTCTAATGCGACAAAAATTTATTTCAATTGGATTTAGCTATCAATCCAATTGAAATAAATAGATACGGGGTCTAAATGGCCTTCGATGCCAAAAAATGGAATAAAAAACTCTGTCAGGGAAAATACCCGCCCACGGGTAGGGACGAAATTTTGTTTCCTTAATATCTTATAGCTATAATATGTATGTTTTTTTAATATTAATTCAGCTTTCATTATAAATAGTTAATTGTATGTCACTTTCCTAGCTTAATTTTCACAATTCTGCCAATAGTGTCTTTCTTCAGGTAACATATTTCTTCTGGTGCTAATAAAACTCAAAAAAATTAAAATATCTTCTGGCCTTTATCATTACAGATACGAAAATAATGTCAACTAAGGAAATCATGAATATTAAATTGAACAGAGTATATTTGGTTTCTGGACACAAAAAATCCAAATAGCGTAAAATCACCCATATATATATATGAATGTCCGACCCTTTCCGGGAATAATTCGTAGGCTCAAAAAATCGATAAAGGGGCTAAAAATAAAAAAGCTTTTTTCTTTTTTTAATCTTTGATTTTGTGTATTTCTGTAGGCGACTCTCCTTGACGGCCAGGGGAAAGAGGTCTAAGGGCTATTATTGTATAAGCAATATGAAGTTGTATGTAAAAAAAAAGAATAGACGTTTATTATTAATTATTATTATTATCTAGATGTTTGTGAAAATAAAATTTCTTCTTATTTGCTGGTCATTATCAACTAATAGAGGCTCTATTCGATTTAAGATTAGATAGAATCAGATTCTTAAATAAAAATTCTAATTTGATTTAAAAATATTCAAAGTAATGAATGAGCATTTATGTTAAACAAAAAAGTATTACCTATGTGAATTGGATATTTAATATCAACTGGTGAATCATTGGAGATATCTTCCTCTTGTTTAATATGTGACATCTTGTAATTGTTTTATATTTAATGACAATTAAAAAAGTAATAATTTGTTAATAATTGGACTCAGGGAATTTGAATTTATCAGATGATGAAAAATATGGCGTTCAAGAAAATGCCAGAAAAAGCGACGACAGCGCGTCAAAGCGGCGAAAGAAGGAACTATACTTTGAAGAGGCAAATTCAAATTTTAAAATTAATTCCTCAAAAATAATAATAGCCAACTGGTTTGCTATCCTTTCTTGGGTCCTAATAAATTGAAAGAATTAAGTCGGAATTGTGGAAGAAATGCAAATAAGACATCATTTTGTAATTGGCCTTAGATATCGTCAAATGGAAAAATAACTGTAACAGAGAGGACTTGACCTGCAAGAAATGTTATCTGACGGAAAGGAAAATTAATCACCTTTGTTCAAATGTTTCGAATCCCGCGAGTCAAATAGCTGAAAAGGACGGTTCCGAAGAGAATTTTGAATGAGGACAAAGTCCGGATTTTGAAGCAATTCTAGTGTTTACGTTGTGGAGCAAAGCTGATGGAGCCGATGAGCCTCTGTAAAGCTCAACCTGCAAGGCTTGCGGAATCGAAAAGTCTTTTGAATCGTGTTGCTTATCGAAAGGAAGGGCGAAAGTAGAATGAGAAAAATCAAATGGCTTTGAAAAAGAAAACAAAACGATCAAAGGGTTGTCGATCAAGATAGTAATAAGTCAGATTCGTTCGATAGAGATGGTGATCAAGTGTTCAAATTCAATAGTGTCAAGAATTGCAAACAAATTAATATTTTTTGGAGTTTAGGCTTTCACAGTTGTTATCATTAGTAAAAGATTTAGATGTTCGATTTAACTGTGGTTTATTTGTAAAAATTACAACGTTTCGACCACTCATTCTGTGGCCTTCTTCAGGTACGAGCGTACAATTCAGCTAGGATTACAAAGGTTGTTACATCTGTGACAATCTCAATTCAATTCTGATCTGATTAGCTGTTCAGAATTTACAGTGGTTTAAACTTTCAAATTATTATTTATCGCTGCGCGGTAAAATGAAATAATAGTGGAAAAAATGAAATTTTTAGCTGAAGAATCATTCTTTCTAACCGTATATTCAACATAATTATACTTCTTAACCACAAACTTTTTCGTGCCTCCCTACTTGGCCATTACACACGCGTAAGACGGTGCAAAACAATTATTCTGTAACGACATAACAGATACATAAATTTAGTTAGACGTAGAGGGGTGTATTTGGCTACGATCGTACCATGAATATTTCTCCGATGAGGTAACCTTACGCAACAAATTTCAACACCTTATCATAAAACTTTTCAATCCCATAACCCGAATTAATTTAACGTATTCCTTTGTCCTTAGTCTTACGAGAAATAAATAAGGAGCGGTTCAGTTTTATAAAAAAACTATCGTATGGAAAAAATTGATATTTTTATTAAAACGACTGCACTGATGATTAATTATCAATGTAATAATCAATAATGAAGATAGGGGCAGCCTAGTGGATATTGTTGAGAAGGATGAGTAAATAAAAACGGGAGCGGACTTCCGTCCGCTTTAAGTCTACGTTTCGCAGCCAAAACGACTCCTTCTTCAGGACCTTATGGTTAACAATTAAAATGTATATATCGTTGATTACATATATTTTATAAGGATATTTCTTTTAGTTGTAGTTTTTTTTTTTTTTTCATACAAACTCACCATGCGGTGTCAAGAAAACAAATAGCCTCAATTTTGTCATAAAAAACTATGATTAATCTCATTAGAAGACATAATCGTTGGAGCGAAAGTAAATAAAAAAAACCCTGAAAAAGTGCATCCGTAAAGTACTAGTACTCTTTGGGCGATTTTGTTTAAAAGCTTATTTTCTCGCCCTGGGGGGGGGGGGGGGTGCCTAATTTATAAAATTTCAACTTCCTAGCTCCTTTTTTTTAATGAATCCAATACTTTCTCTCCATAGGCGCCGGAACTGGGGGGGGGCAAGGGTACATTGCCCCCCCCTGACATCCTACAGGGGGGGGCAGAGGGGGGGCAAAATTTCTTCTTTTATTTCATTTATTTTTAAAAATGATATATTTTTACTTTTGAAAAATAAAATCTTCTAAATTATAAAAATTAAGAGAGTAAAAAAATTCATTTTTTTTACTTTCTCTTACCTATGTATATATGTAATATATATATAGAGAGAAAGTATTGGTTTCATGTCAAAAATTCGATGTCGAGATTTTGATGGATCTTCACGTTTTGAGGTCCCCTGAATCCAAAAAAGTGGTTTTCGCGACATGGTCTGTCTGTGTGTGGGCGGGTGGGTGGGGTGTGTGTGTGTGTGTGTGTGTGTGTGTGTTCAATTTTAAGCATGAAGGAATTGAGCTATGAGGCTGAAATTTTATATTTAAGTTAAACACCCCCATGGGACGTGACACGAAGCTTTTGAACAAAATCAGCTAAAGAGTACTAGTACTTTACTGATGCACTTTTTCAGTTTTTTTCGATTTTCTCAAAATTTGCTCCAACGATTTTTTTTTTTAATTCAAAAATCAATTATTTTTTAGATTCTCTATAAAATGTATATTCTCATTTTGTGATTGAAATCTTCTGAAGACCACTTTACTCTTGTTCTCCATAGAAAAGATAGGAATTTCTCCAATGGTTGCTATGGTAACAAAATATAAATATTTTGCCATACTTATAAATTGTACATCTTGAAAATCGAATGTACCGTACTGTCGGAAACTAAATACATGTCGACACAAAAAATCTGGTGAGACAAGCACAGTACACAACTTTCGATTACCGAAGGTGAGAAAGTTGTGTGCTGTGCGCCAGTCACACCAGATTTTTTCAAATTTTTCCAAAAATTTTTGATAAAATCACTAGGAAATTTTTTAAAATTTTAATTTTATTAAAATTGTGATTTTATTTAAAATTTTTAAAGTTTTATAGTAGATTTGTTTTTGTTTTATACTATTTGAACATATTAAATTATTTTAATTTTCTAAAAAAATTTTTTTGCCCCCCCCCTGATTCAAATTCGTTCCGGCGCCCCTGTTTCTCTCTATATATATTTACATATTTAGAGGAAAGAGAAAGTTAAAATGAGATAAATAAAAATAAAATCGCGGATAATTTAAATTTCAACACATGATTTAAATTCTTCGGGGACATTAGATTTTAAATTAAATTGTTTCAAACAGAGTTACATGTACCAAAGTGTTTTATTCAGTCCTTGTCTTGGGGAGGATAATGTCCAATGAACCAAAGTGTTTTTATGCAGAATGAAAATTTAAATGGCCTGTAAGGAGAGATTTTCGAATAAATTGTTTGAAACAGATATCGCATTTAAATGGTTTTTCCCCAGAATGAATATTTAAATGAGTCTTAAGAATAGATTTTTGATTAAATTGTTTGAAACAGATATCGCATTTAAATGGATTTTCCCCAGAATGAATAATTAAATGCCTCGAAAGGGTATATTTATTATTAAATTGTTTGAAACAGATATCGCATTTAAATGGGTTTTCCCAGAATGAATATTTAAATGGCCTGTGAGGTGAGATTTTTGAGTAAATTCTTTGAAATAGATATCGCATTTAAATGGTTTTTCCCCAGAATGAATAATTAAATGAGTCTTAAGAGTAGATTTTTGAGTAAATTGTTTGAAACAGATATCGCATTTAAATGGGTATTCGCCAGAATGAATATTTAAATGCCTCGAAAGGGTAGATTTATCATTAAATTGTTAGAAACAGATATTGCATTTAAATGGTTTTTTCCCAGAATGAATATTTAAATGCCTTGAGAGATTAGAGTTGTCATTAAATTGTTTGAAACAGATATTGCATTTAAATGGTTTTTCCTTAGAATGAACAATTAAATGCCTCGAAAGGGTAGATTTTAGACTAAATTGTTTGAAACAGATATCGCATTTAAATGGTTTTTTCCCAGAATGAATATTTAAATGCCTTGAGAGATTAGAGTTGTCATTAAATTGTTTGAAACAGATATTGCATTTAAATGGTTGGTCGCCAGTATGAATAATTAAATGTTTCTTGAGACGAGATTGAATTTTAAATTCTTTCATACAAACAACACAAGAAAAATATTTCCTACAAGGGATCTTTTTATTGTCGAGAGACGTTTTCGAATTCCTCTTCCTTGCCTTTGATACATTTTCCTTTTTTCAGCTTTGGTTTGGAATTCTTCGTTTATTCTTTTTCCTAGAATAGAACAAATCCTCAATATATAATGAGAAAAGAAATGAATAATAATAAGATTTCTAATTTGCTTACCTGTTGACTTTTTTGATGGTTTTTTGAGGAATTCAAATTTACTTTTATCTATCATTTGTAAATGGCTTTTTAAACATTTCTCTGAATGTTTCCAGAGAAAATATAAATTTATGAAATTTGTTTTACAAATAATACATGGGAAGACTGGACCTAAAGAAAAAGAAATCAAAAATAAAAAAATTATACAAAACACTTAGGGCCGATAGTATAACGATCGGTCAAGTTAACTTTTGACCGCCGGTCAAATCTAGTTCCGTAGTATAAAAAATCTATATTAGAGTGAGGTGGATAGCTGAGTAGATCTTGTAGTAAGGAAGAAAGAAAAGAGCGATTGCAGCTAGGTTTATTTCGTTTAATAATCACTTCAAGCCGACGTTTCGGTCAGATATACGACCATCATCAGGGCTACAATCAATAACAGAAAGGAGCGAGTGAGTTTACAGTCAAAAAAAAAAGAAATTTTGTTTTCTTACATCACATGCGCACAAAATTGACAATTAATTACAATAAAATTAATGATAAATTTAACAAACATAAGTTATATACAAGGTACACAAATAAAATAAAAATATATAACAACCTGAAGCGTGTCTACAAAATTCCCCAAAATGTCGAATGGCACAATCGTATAACTTATTTGTTGCCATTTCATAAGGACCAATAGGCTATGCGAGTCAAGGTTAGATTGACACGAGCTCTCTATGAAACAAATTTATATATTAAATTAAAAAAGGAGATATTATTTTTAGAATAGAAATTATCTAAATCCATTTGATTAAATGATTAAAAATACTATATTTATATACATAGAATTTTATATTGGCCGTAAAAGACCTTAATAGAATCAATTTGTTACAAAATGTTTCTATATAGTAGTATTGTGGATTTAAAGTCCTTTTTTGAATTCACGGTATTATTTTTAAAAATATAAATTGACTCCAGGGTCAATCTCTTAAATGTGTTTGTCTCAAAACCTAATATTTTGACCGAGTCAAAGTCGAAACTATGATCTTCTTCTATGGCATGAGCCGCTAGGGCGACGTGGACCTCATTGTTCTTAATATTAGTTTTGTGTTGCGACATTCTCTTGTTCAGGTATTGTTGCGTCATTCCGATGTAACATAGGTTACAATCCTGGCATTCCACTTTATAAACCAGGTTGCTATTTTGAAGATGCGGGGTAGGTGTTTTATTATTATACATAAAGGCCACTGTGTTAGAGGGTTTATAACCGATTATTATATTATGTTTGGAGGTGTATATTAATTTTCTCAGTTGTTCAGATAAACCAGCTATATAAGTTAATATCCGATAGACAGGGGCAATGTTATCCTGGCCGTCAGCACCCCGCCCTTCATTTGATGTAACTTGATGTTTGCACAACTTGCGGCTGTATTGATTGTAAATTTTTTCAATGAAATATCTCGGATAGTTATTTTTTCTCAACAATTGCTTTACTTCATCGAAACATTGTTTCCTATATTGAGGGTCGGATAGTTTGTCTGCTCTGGTAAACATATTCCATATTAAATTCTTTTTTGAATTACAGGGTGGTTTGAATAGTAATTCAAAATTCTATCTGATTTTACCATTTTTCTACTCAATTTAGATAGTATTTTCTCACGTTGTCTGAAGAGTTTTGTGTCTAGAAAATTTTCTATAAATTGAATAAAAATAGAATAGTAATTGCAAAAAGTGATAAGTCAAATCACACTGTAATTCTTAACAAACAAGACTATATTGATAAGTCCTCAGGCCTTTTTCTATCCTTTTTTTTTTTTTTTTTTTTTCTTTTAAAAAGAAAAGTTATTCGAATAATATAATATATTTGTAATCGTGTCTACTATTATGTTTGATATGATTGCCTGATTGTGAGGAGTCGACAAATCGGATTTGACGGAATATATATTATAAACTATAATTGATAGTGGCTAAACGTGTTTTTTGACAGCAATCTATTAAAAAAATTCACTCAAATGAGAATGATGCCAAAATAAAATAATACCATTTTTTTTGTATTATATTTGTAAATTGTTTTTTTGTTGAAATTAAAAAAAAAAAAAAAAAAATATTACAATATTTTTGCGTTCTCTGGAAATTTTTGTTGCTCCATATATAACTAATTTTTAATCAAGAACCCCCCCCCCCCTGGTCAATGGTGTTTCGATTTATTTATTTATTTATATTTTTATATGTGCCCCCTTACTGATGTTTAAATTTGGCCATCTTAGCAATAATTTTTAAAACAGCAAGCTGACAGCAACTCAAAAATCATAAAAATGAATTCAAAATAAATATGAAGTTAGCAACAGGCGAGTTTGTCAATGGTATGAGCTTCGGTCATGGGACCGGAGTTCATTTTTTTATACTACGGAACTAGATTTGACTGCGGTCAAATGTTGACTGAGTTCACTTGACCGGCGGTCAAAAGTTGACTTGACCGAAGGCGCAGGGGTTGGCAACTCCCATGTTAAAACTTGTAAGAGCAATTTGAGGCGCCGGTGGCGGGTCCCCGTGGGATAATATTTAAGCTCAAACCATTGCGCATCCTTCTGCGCATTCGCTACCCCCACTATTCATCATAAAAGTCGAAAAAAATATTACAAATACATTTCATTGAAATACTCAAATCTTTACAAAATAAATAAAAATGGAGATTTTATTGATAACAAAATATAAAGTTATAGGTACCAGCTTAAAAAAATTTATTTTTTGTTCCTCAAAAATTAGTCTTAAGGAATCATTCTCCTTTTAAATTTTAATATATTGAATAAAGACAATTGAGTATTAAATTGAAATGTTTTGAAATACTTTGCAAGTTCTTAATTCTGAAAATATTTTTATTGGAAAAAAAGATTGTGATAACCTTAAATAAAAAGAATTGTTAAAAAACAATATATTTATTAAATAAATAAAAAATAATACAATATATCTAATAAAAACTACAATTTTTATATAAATATTTTCTCTCTATATATTTAATATTTAGATAAGAGAAAGTAAAAATATATTAAAATTAAATATACAAATTAAACACTAGGTTATTTGTTTCAAAGGTTTTATTAATTAAAAAATTGACACTTGATACGTATTTCGACAATTCCTTGTCATCATCAGAAGTGATTACCGTAATAAATAATTTAATAAAATAATAAAATTACCGATGATGACAAGGAATTGTCGAAATACGTATCAAGTGTTAATTTTTTAATTAATAAAACCTTTGAAACAAATAACCTAGTGTTTAATTTGTATATTTAATTTTAATTTACAAAATGTTTCAACGAGAACCAACAGTCGAAAGTTTAAATCTTATAAAAAAAAATATATATATATATATTCTGCAAGAGCACAAACAAATTATATAAATTTATTAAAAATTCACTCTCACCAAAATTGGGACAGTATCAAGGAAAAACCAATTCTTTTTTCTAGAAACAATAAAACACAAAGTTTAAAAATTAAAAAATATTAATAAATAATAGAAACTTCACAGCTCGAATGATAATTTAAAAATAACTAGAGAAGAAATTCAACCTTACTTCGTGTGATTTTTAACTGAATCTGACAAGTGAAATCAGCTGTTTGGGCGAGGTTTAAAAAAGACATGAAATTTCGTTAAAAAATATGTATTTAAGTAGATGGCACCCGTATCGCCTATACAGTGGCGCTGTGCCTGGGATAATAATTGAAACATTTTGCTCTTAACATATTCCCTATAGGAGTTGCCAGCCCCTGACCGAGCGTTATACTATCGGCCCCAATAGTGACAACAATAGGGTCACCTTTCTATAAAATTTCAAAATACCTTGTTGGTGTAATAAAACTAATCCCTCTTAATAAAATCAATCTCAAAGATTCTTATGAATTTAAAGAAAAAATTAGTGAAATAATTTTAAAAGAGGGCGAAATGTTAACATCCTATGATGTCACTTCACTTTTTACTAAAATTGATCTAAAGAAAGCATATGATATCATTTATAGTAAATGGTCGATGATGGAGGGAAACACGGTTTTAAATAAAGATCAATTTTTTCGGATATTTCAACTGATTCTTAACAATGCTTACTTTATATTTGGTGAGGTAACATATAAACAAGTAAGGGGGAGTTGCAATGGGCAGTAGTCGCCTTTCTCCGCCGTCGCTCGGGCTCTGTGAACGCATTTTTGTTACGTTACATCTTCTCCCATTTCACTCGGCGTATCCTTTTGGAAGCTACGCATACTAACGAATGCCATAAGGAATATGTTCTGCTAGTGAAATATTTCAAAGAGCCACACAGCGTATTAATTATGTCATTGAAGCGCTAAAAGATGTTTTTCGAACGCATGATTATCTATTAAAAATCATGTCGGAACATGGATCACCTTTCAATTCTTTTGAAAAGTTCTTAAAGTTATCTGAAATTGAACAGCTGCCCGAATTATCCCCAGTCAGTGGACCGACATAAACAAACCATAAAAGGTATGATGAAAAAATCTGAAGACTTGGAACCTTTTCAAATAACAATGAAATGTGCGACGCCTGTCGTTATTCAAATGGAAAAAAGAAATTGGAGTCCGGGAATAATAATCGAGGAAACCCAAACTCTTATTGGCAGTGTTGGGCAAATTAAGCATATTTTGATTTGTCTACTTCATGACGTAGACAAATGCGTAGACAATGTAGATAAATGGCTCAGCGCTTGTTTTGTAGGCAATGTAGACAAATGTTAATTTTAAACTGTTACCCGTTGGCTCTAGTTGAAACATTATGCTTTAATAGGATAATTAAATTCACAAGGTTTTCTGTTTCAATAATATATTAATTTGATATTAACACTTTATACGTATTTCGACACCATATGTCTCATCTTCAGAAGCGAATTACATACAAATGGCTCAGCGCTTGTTTTCATTGGCTCTCATCTGAGATCAGTGATCTGTCATTTCTAGAAACAGCCTTGAAATTCATTTACATCAAAATGTCTAAACGCGGAAGACCAATAAACAGACATTTTAATGAATTTAAAAATAGGGAAACAAAATGAAAAATATGTTGCAGTGTGTCTTTTTTGCAAAAAAAACCCTGCATAATACAACTTCTAATTAATATCTAATTCAAATAAAAGTCACTTAAAATTCAGAATACCGGCATTATCAACGCTGGCAGATGTTTCTTTTCCACCCAATATCTCGCTATATTTGCTATAAATTAAGAAATTTATAAATTATAAAGGTGTAGACATATATATAATATTGATTATATGAAGAAAGGATATTCCACTTTAAGCGAGAATATTGGAGTAACGAACACTAAATTTTATATACGGTATATATACAATTTATTTAGTCTTCGTTACTCCACTATTCTCGCTTAAAGTGGAATAAAAAAATTGTAAAATCACTCTTTACCTATTGATTTCGTGTATATTAGTATCAAAAAATTATATTTATGACGATACATAAGAAATTATGATATTTGTTGAGTGTGGAACTGGCTGTGATTAATATCTTAAAAGAATGGACAGGAGGTAGCAGCCAGGAAGGAGCGTCTCCAAAACAATGAAACTCCCAGATATTCGCGACGTTTCGGTCCAAATTTATTTGACCATCATCAGGCAATCAGGAGTTGTCATATGTAAATTTGTATAAATATATTTAATCATATGTTGTTTACATATGACAACTCCTGATTGCCTGATGATGGTCAAATAAATTTGGACCGAAACGTCGCGAATATCTGGGAGTTTCATTGTTTTGGAGACGCTCCTTCCTGGCTGCTACCTCCTTCCATTCTTTGGTAAATTATGATGTTGTTAGTCCCAACAAATTTTTAAATTTTAATTGTCTACTTTGTCTTCGGGGATATTGTTCATTTGTCTACATACATTGTCTACGCGTAGAAAATTGCGTAGATAAAGTAGGGTAGACAATTTGCCGAACGCTGCTTGTAGATGAAGGAAAAAAAAATGAAAGTGATGAAATTGAAAGTTGCCGAAAATTTTGAAGAAGCTTATCAAGATAAGGGATGGAAAGCTGTTATACAAGACGAAGTGGATTCAATTGACCGAAATAAAACATGAATTTTAGTCGACAAAACAGAATAGGTGCAACGTGGAAATGTAAATTGAAAAAAGATATCGATGGGAAAACTAAAATGAAAGACCGACTCATTGCAAGAAGATTTAGACAAAATGAAAATTAATTTGATGAAGTATATATTCACCGGTGGCTAACAGTACAATGGTCCGTGCATTACTTTCTTTAGTAGCGCAAAATAAATATAAAATACACCAAATGGATGTAAAATGTGCATTTTTGAACGGGGATTTGAAACAGGATATATATATATATGGGTGATTCTACGCTATTTGGATTTTTTGTGTCCAGAAACCAAATATACTCTGTTCAATTTAATATTCATGATTTCCTTAGTTGACATTATTTTCGTATCTGTAATGATAAAGGCCAGAAGATATTTTAATTTTTTTGAGTTTTATTAGCACCAGAAGAAATATGTTACCTGAAGAATGACACTATTGGCAGAATTGTGAAAATTAAGCTAGGAAAGTGACAGACAATTAACTATTTATAATGAAAGCTGAATTAATATTAAAAAAACATACATATTATAGCTATAAGATATTAAGGAAACAAAATTTCGTCCCTACCCGTGGGCGGGTATTTTCCCTGACAAGTTTTTTTTTATTCCATTTTTTGGCATCGAAGGCCATTTAGACCCCGTATCTATTTATTTCAATTGGATTGATAGCTAAATCCAATTGAAATAAATTTTTGTCGCATTAGACGGGAGGCGAACCCTTGAATTTGGCTGAATAATGACAGCCAAACTAATGACAAAACCACACATTACGTTAAAAAAAAAAATACGCGGTCTTCTTGCCAAAGTTTCGACGTAATTCATGACATTTACATACAATAAACATTGCATTGTACATATGTAGAGTTACGTAACGATAAAATAAAAAGAGATTTACTTACCAGAATAAATATTACATCGACTGGCCCAAACACACTTTATGACAATTCAACAATAACTAGAGCTATATTATTTGAATTATGCTCAACGCCGTTAGCTTGCTTCTTACTTCAGACTGTACTACGCCTGTTACTCATGGCCATTGTTATCCTTTGGCAGTTTTTATGATAAATTTTTATCTTTTAATTTTTCCAGAATAGATGACATCATTTTTTAGGTCACGTGAAAACAAGTATTTTTTTTAATAACAAATACTTTTAAAATGTATTTTCATTAATTATGTTTTGGGGTTTACTTATGTTTATAATTATGGTAAAAAATATTATGTCAAGTTAATAAATAAATGAGCGTCGAACAAAACTAGTAAAAAAATTAGAAATGGGACACCCAGAATACTGACATTTATGACTATTTTCAACTATTAATTCCTAAAATGAAACAGTTATCGTGAATTGACTAAATGGCCCCAATAAAACACGATATTCTTTATTATTTAAGAATACAGTATCAATAATATAATTATTTTACCCAACATATATTTTTTCCACTGACCAATTTAAATTCAAATAGCATAGAATCACCCATATATATATATATATATATATATATATGACCGTCCCACTCCTTTCCGGGAATACTTTGTAGGCTCAAAAATTCGATATGCGGGCTAAAAATAAAAAAAGCTTTTTTCTTCTTTTTTGAAGCTTTGATTTTGTGGATTTTTTTGCGTTTTTCTGTCTACAGGCGACTCTCCTTGACGGCCGGGGGAAAGAGGTCTTAGGGCTATTATTGTATAAGCAATATGAATTTGTATGTAAAATGTAAAAAAAAAAGAATAAAGACGTTTATTATTATTATTATTATTTTTTTTGAGTTTGGAAAATGGAAAGTCGTCATATATTCAAATTATTATTATTATTATCTAGATGTTTGTGAAGATAAAATTTCTTCGTATTTGCTGGTCATTGTCAACTAATAGAGGCTCTATTCGATTTAAGATTAGATTGGGAATCCAGATTCTTAAATAAAAATTCTAATTCTATTTAAAAATATTCAAAGTAATGGAGCTTTTTATGTTAAACAAAAAAGTATTACCTATGTGGATTGGATATTTAATATCAACTGGGTGAATCATTGGAGATATCTTCCTCTTGTTTAATATGTGACATCTTGTAATTGTTTTATATTTAATGACAATTAAAAAAAAAGTAATAATTTGACTCAGGGAATTTGGGATTTATCAGATGATGAAAAATATGACGTTCAAGAAAAATGCCAGAAAAAGCGGCGACAGCGCGTCAAAGCGGCGAAAGAAGAAGGAACTTTATACTTTGAAGAAGGCAAAAATCAATTTTAAAATTAATTCTTCAAAAATAATAATAGCCAACTGGTTTGCTATCGCTTTCTTGTGGTCCTAATAAATTGAAAGAAATTAGGAGAAGTCGGAAGTGTGGAAGAAATGCAAATAAGACATCATTTTGTTATTGGCCTTAGATATCGTCAACCGGAAAAATAACTTTGTAACAGAGAGGACTTGACCTGCAAAGAAATGTTATCTGACGGAAAAGAAAAAATTAATGCACCTTTGTTCAAATATTTCGGATCCCGCGAGTCAAATAGCAGAAAAGGACGGTTCCGAAGAGAATTGTAAATGAGGACAAAGTCCGGATTTTGAAGCAATTCAAGTGTTTAGGTTGTGGAGGCAAAGCAGATGGAGCCGATGATCCTCTGTAAAGCTCAACCTGCAAGGCTTGCGGAATCGAAAGGTCTTTTGAATCGTAATTTGCTTATCGAAAGGAAGGGCGAAAGTAGAATGGGAAAAATCAAATAGCTTTGAAAAGAAAACAAAACGTTCAAAGGGGTTGTCGATCCAAGATAGTAATACGTCGGATTCGTTGTATAGAGATGGTGATCAAGTGTTTAAATTCAATAGTGTCAAGAATTGCAAACAAATTAAATATTTTGGAGTTTGCGCTTTCACAGTTGTTATCATTAGTAAAAGAATTTGAATTTCAAGTTGCATGGTTTATTTGTGAAAAGTACAGCGATTCGACCACTCATTCTGTGGCCTTCTTCAGGTACAGGCGTTAAGGTCAGCTAGGATTACAAAGGTTGTTACATCTGTGATAATTTCAATTGAATTCGATTCAATTCTGATCTGATTAACTTTTCGGAATTTTAAGTGGTTTAATCTTTCAAATTATTGTTACCGCTGCGCGGTAAAGTAAAATAATAGGGTTGGAAAAAATGAAATCTTTAGCTGAAGAATCATTCAAGTGCATCCGTAAATTGCTAGTACTCTTTGGGCGATTTTATTTAAAAAAGCTTATTTTTTCGCCTAAGGAAGTGCCTAATTTATATATAAAATTTCAACTTCCTTGCTCCTTTTTAAATAAGATCAAATACTTTCTCTATCTCAAATTAACATATACACACTTACAAATAATAACATATACACACTTACACACAAATACACACACACACACACGGATCTCAAAACGAGTATATCCATCAAAATCACGACATGGAATTTTTGACATAAATTCAATACTTTCTCTCTCTATATAAAAAATATATAGAGGAAAGAGAGAAAGTTAAAATTGAATAAATAAAAATTAAATCGCGGATAGTTTAAATTTCAACACATGCTTTAAATACTT
>JAKCPI010024598.1:0-11820 GCA_023213315.1 Euborellia annulipes
AATTTTTATCCAAAAGTACACGCTGTACTTTGTTTGGTACGCGAGCCGGATCCGGCCATTTTTCACCATACACATGTGCGAGCCCGGCTCGGCTCGCCTACAAACGGGCCAAATCCGCATGTATGTAGAGTTAGTTTTTTTTTATTTTATCTTTTCGAGAGGATGTCAGCCAAAAAAGGAGCCTCTATCCAATAAAAAATCTCCAATCAGAATTTCTGATTGGAGATTTTTATTCGATAGAGGCTCCTTTTTTGGCTGACATCCTCTCTTCCTTCATCATTCTAAAGTTTTTATTTTTTGATTTTTTTTTTTTTTTGAAAAATCAATAGTTTTTGAAATAATCAACGAAGAAAAGACAATTTCGGCTTATTTTGAAAAAAAAAAAAAAAAAATCAAAACATATTCCTACAATTGTCAACAAAAAAATTTCATCAACCTAGTCTTTAAGTAAATTGTACATACACACACAGACATTATTTCAATAAAAATTGTTTTTTTTTGACTCAGGGAGATTTAAAACGTGGAGAATAATCAAAACCTCGAAGTCGAATTTGGTAATAATGTGTCTTTATATACCTACTATACGATTATTATTAAGTGAAGTACTATACGAGTTTCGACCGTTGGTTTTGAAGTGCGGTATATTATAATTTAATTAATTC
The DNA here is from genome assembly GCA_023213315.1 of Euborellia annulipes. Classification (NCBI taxonomy): domain Eukaryota; kingdom Metazoa; phylum Arthropoda; class Insecta; order Dermaptera; family Anisolabididae; genus Euborellia; species Euborellia annulipes. The sequence continues at coordinate 663 of JAKCPI010024598.1, forward strand.
TAATATAGAATTAAGTGTTTATTTTTCTTTATTTATAAGTGGTACTTATTAAAAATTTTATTTGAAATTTTATGCTAAATTTTACAATTTTTTTCTTTGACATCTCTTTAAATTAAATATTTTGTTTTCGATATTATTCTTTAAGTGTTGAAATGTTCTTTAAGTGTTGAGATGATTTTGCACCAGCGCATGTACGCTGCTAATTTTATCGCATGGTTCTTTTTTTGAACCCCCATTCCCCATATTAAACAGAATATGATATTGAAAAGATGTTTTTTATTGAATTCACGAATATTGTTTTCTTTATTGTAAAATATATTTTTAAGAGTAGTAAGAGAAGGAAAATAATGTTAAGTATAGTGCTTATAAAGGAGCTTGAATTCAAAATAGAAATAAATAAAAAGGTGATATTATTTTTTTATTGAAATTTTTGTCTTGTATATAAGATAAAGATCGTAGATTATTTTTTTTATATTATATTGATAGCAATTAACTTGTTTCAATTTTCTAAAATAAAGTTGTTGGTGAAGTAAAACGAGTATAATTTAATTATTCCAAAAGTCCTCTAAGATATTTCTCCTTGGAATAATAACTCAATTTATACTCAGAAAGTGCAGAGAAAATAAAAATAAAAGAAATCGGTATTAGTATTTTAATATGTCATTCATAATTTTTAAAATAATTATAGGTATATTCGAGTATATATAGTATGTGACCTACTGGCCTGAAGAATAGACTTGCAACAACCTGATTGGCAAAAATAATAATTTCTTATTTCTTCATATACATATAAAAGAAGTAAAAAAATATAAAACAATACAAATAAATTTAAAAAATATAGTTATAGAAAGTTATATATCCTATTATTGTTTTAAGAAATTTACTTGTTTATTTTATATTTTTTTAACTTTTCATAATATTTTGGTTCGAAACAGATAATCGTCAAGTGTTCATTAATAGTATAATCAGCTGGTCATATTTTTAGGGAAGTGGAACCCAAAAATGTCAATAAAAATTTAAAAAAGTGATAAAAATAATAAGTAGGGTCCGACCGAAACAAGATTTTCAGCCGAAACCGAATATTCGGCCTCAACCTTAGTTTCGGCCGAAACCGAAACTTGGATTTCCTATAAAAAATTCATATTCTCGTGAAAATCATTTTACCTTTTTTTTTAGGGAGACTAAATTTTTTTCCGCTTTTGCAAATCATTTGACCTTTTTTTTTTTTGCATGCGAGTCTCGTCCCATCTTTTCAGACTCAGGTTTCGGCCGGCCGAAAGTTTCGGCTATTTTTTGGCCGAAACTGGCCGAAACCGAATATTCGGTCGGTTCCTAATAATAAGATTAAAAAAAATTTATAGTTTTTTTTAACAAATAAGTTTCAAAAATAAATGTTTTTTTTTTTTTTTTTGTTTAAATAAAAATAAAAATGTATATATATGTAACGAATTGAGAAATAGAAATAACTTTATAATCGATAAATGTAAGACAACAAAGAGATACAAGAAGATATTTTTTAATGTTCTCTCATTGTTTAATAAGTTGCCCAGGGAGATGAAGAAAATAAAAATACTTTAATAAAATTTAAGAGATTATTGAAAGATCATATATTGAACTTTAGAAGATAGAAGAAATGAAATGTAATTTTGTATATTTTTTTAGGAACCGACCGGATATTCGGTTTCGGTTACGGTTTCGGCCAAAAATCATGGTTTTGGCCAAAAAGTAGCCGAAACTTTCGGCCGGCCGAAACCTGAGTCTGAAAAGATGGGATGAGACTTGCATGCAAAAAAAAAAAGGTCAAATGATTTGAACTTGAGGGAGAAAAAAATTTAGTCTCCCTAAAAAAAAGGTAAAAATGATATAAATTTTTTATAGGAAATTCAAGTTTCGGTTTCGGCCGAAACTAAGGTTGAGGCCGAATATTCGGTTTCGGCTGAAAATTTTGTTTCGGTCGGTCCCTAATTTTTTTGTGTTGTGAATGTATATAATATTTAATTAAATAAACTAAACTATTATTATTATTATTATTATTATTTATTTAAGGTTTTTTTTCGACATCTAAGACTATTTAGACCCCATCCCTATTTATTTCAAATGATTGGTAGCCAATTCAAATGAAATAAATCTTTCTCGCTTGGGACGGGAAGCGAACCCGGGGCCTTAGGCATGTGTTCTCTCTGAACTACGGGTCACGGACAAATAATATATTTAAACATATAATTATTTAAATGAATGAGTCAAGTTTATTTAAATAATTATATGTTTAACAGAGTATATATAATTAAAAATATTTTTATAAAAAGAAATATTCCTGTATTTTATTTGAAATATTCTATGCTTACTATTTGAAGTTTTTTTTTTTTTTTTTATTGTAAAAACAAAAATGAAAAATGAAAGTGTAATAGTAGAAAGACTTCACTTTTAGAGCCTATTGTATATAATATTAATTTTTAGAGTTGGATAAAAAAAAATAATATTATTAAGAAGAAAAAGAAAATGCTAAAATTTCAGAAATTTTATAAGTATATGAGGTGAAAAATTTATTTTCAAATATTTCGGAGTAGTGACAACCTGAAGGGGATGTTTGGGAGTCCACCTCCCTCCTACCCCAGAAAACGTATCTATAGCGATCAGAGATGTAATATTTTTCCTGCAAACATTGGTTCTAGTTGAAAAGTTTAAGTAGGTAAAATTAATTAAAATTAATCAAAAGCACTCGGTGATATGTTTCAATATAAATACTTGATATGGCACTCAGTCAGAATTTAAACAAATAATATAACGTTATAGTATGAAGAGATCACAACTGTTTTCAGCCGATTTCCAGAAAATCAAAAAAAAAAGACTAGTATTCTTTAGCCGACATAAATGTCAGTCTCCCACCATTATCAAATTCAAAATTAGATTTAGGCTACGAGGATTCAACTTGTTCTCGCCCTTGATTGTAACTATATCAATTTTTAACTAATTAATCATTTTAAAAAAATTAGAATTTTTTTTTTTTTTTTTTAGAAGAAAATAAAACGCATTTCGTCATCCAACACAGTGATGTGGGAGGGGAGTTGGAAGTCAGAACCCCCGAAACAAAATCCCCGTTTCTTTAAAAAGTCAATCATTACTCACTCATTAAATAAATATCACTTTAAAATTAAAGCTCTTCTTAATTAAGAAAATAAGTTGTTTTTTTTTTGAGCCGCGACTTTACAAATAGATTAATAACAAAAATTCCATTAATTCATCATTTCAATAATCCTTAATTTTTTTATTTCACAATCTTTCTCCGCCAGATTTATTTTGAATCATACGGTTAGGGACATATTCAGGGGAGAAGCAGTGGCGTCATTTGGGGGGGGGGGGCAGGAAGGGCATTTGCCCCCCCCCCCCAAGGGTTCTGATTTTTATAAAATTTAATATTATTCTTAAATAAAATATTCAGCCACTCACCGAAACGTTGTAATTTTTACAAATAAACCACAGTTAAACCAAAAATCTAATTCTTTTACTAATGATAACAACTATGAAAGCCTAAAATTCGAAATCCAAAATTCGATTGGTACACGGTGATGAAATTCTGAGAAAGTGCAAACCTCCGGAGCAAAAAAGGCAAATTTCCTAGCTTCTTTAACGTTTTTAAAATGATGCAGAGATAACGAGGTCATCCCTTAAGGGCTGAGGATCAAGAACGTTATAACGACGGAAAAGTCGAAGAGAATTTTCAGGAAAACCAGTCAGTTCAATTGAGATCTAACAACCTTTATAATCTTAGCTGAATTGTGCCTGAAGAAGGCCACAGAATGAGTGACCGAAACGTTGTAATTTTTACAAATAAACCACAGTTAAACAAAAAATCTAATTCTGATAACAACTGTGAAAGCCTAAACTCCAAAATTAAATAAAATATTTCAAAATATATCTATAACTGTACAAAATTAAACAATTAATTAAATTAGCCAAATTTGAGTACCTATTTGTAAGTAAATCTTAAGAAAAAAAAAATATTCCCCCCTCCCCAAGAAAAAGTTGAGATGACGCCACTGGGGAGAAGTCAAAATAACCCGAGCTATTAAGCCAAAAAAAAATTGAAAAATCCAATTAAATATATAAAAAATTGAATTTATGATAAGAATCACTTATTAAATAAAGGTAGGTTCAATCTCAATCACTCCCTCCCTGGTTAAACTTAAACTTTTGCTTCCTCGGATTGAAATCTCTTAAAAAGAAGTTAATGTTTTAAATTTAATATATCAAAAAATATGTTTATTTTCTTTTGGTTGTTATAATTTTAGTATTTAAAAAAAAAAAATTCAATTTTTAAGAATGACAGTTGATACGAATGAATCAGTCTGACTCACCATCGGCGACAGTGCAGGAGACACCGGATGAAACACACAGCGAGAAGAAAAAAAAAAAAGCACTAAAAAGACCGCACACCGAAATTATGAACACCAAAATATCTCGTTAAAGTAAGAAGCAGGGTATAAGACACACTGTCGTTGTAGATATACGTTCTATGGTCGACACTCGACTGGTAGTTTGATTCGTTCATTTCACGCAGGAAGGGAAGCACCTGTCTGCCTGTCCCTCTCCCCCAAGGAGTCACTCGGCCGTGAATCTCTAAGCACTTGGCCCAAATCGAGATGTTTATCCAAGGTTCAAGACATATTCTCAGATAACCTGTTTGTTACCATTCCCATCATTCAGATAAATATTATTATAGACATATTGATCAATTATTACCAGATGAAATTATATAAATCGAAGTTGGGAAAACTTCCCACATAGTCTGTGATTTAATTTCCTTTATCGCCAGGGTCAGGAGTTGAAACTACTTTTAAAACATCACTATAAATTACATATATAGGTAAGAGAAAGTTAAACACAATAGAGAATACTAAATAAATACAAAATTTTATAAGAATTGGACAAAATTTTTTAAAATTAGTTTTGAATCGAAATTTGCAGGAAAATCACCATAGGGATTTAACATTGGCTATAGGGAAGGAAGAGCCGAAAAATGAATTTGAAAAAGTAAAAATCGGGTGTGACTGTCGCACAGCACACAATTTTCTCTTACCTTCGGTAATCCAAAGTTGTGTACTGTGCTTGTCACACCAGATTTTTCATGTCGAGATATATTTAGTTTCCGCCAATATATTAGAATTCAAGATATAAAATTTATAAACAGAAAAATATTTATATTTTGTTACCATTTCTCCTATCTTTCCATATGAAGTACAAGATTAAAATGTGCTTCAAACAATTTTGAGAGCAAAATGAGAATATACATTTGAAAGAGCATCTAAAAAATAATTGATTTTTGAATTTTAATCAAAATCGTTAGAGCTAATTTTGAGAAAATCAAAAAAAAAACTGAAAAAGTACATCAGTAAAGTACTAGTACTCTTTGGCCGATTTTGATTAAAAGCTTATTTTCAAGTTCCTGGGGGGGTGTTTAACTTAAATATAAAATTTCAGCCTCATAGCTCAATTCCTTCATGCTTAAAATTGAATACACACAGCACACACACACAGAGACAGACAATGTCGCGAAATCCACTTTTTTGGATTCAGGGGACCTCATATCGTCAAGATCCATCAAAATCTCGACATCGAATTTTTGACATGAATCCAATACTTTTCTCTCTCTCTCTCTCTCTCTCTCTCTCTCTATATATATATATATATATATATATATGTATAGGTAAGAGAAAGTAAAAACCCTAATACTACATCACTAAAGTGTACTTCAAACAATTTTCAGGGCAAAATGAGAATATACATTTTAAAGAGGATCTAAAAAATAATTGATTTATGAATTTTAATCAAAATCGTTAGAGTTGATTTTAAGAAATTCGAAAAAAAAAAAAAAAAAAACTGAAAAAGAACTTCAGTGAAGTAGCCTACTATTACTTTTTAGCCGAATTTGTTCAAAAGCTTATTTTGAGTATCCGGCAGAGTACCTTACTTAAATATAAAATTTCAATCCCGTAGCTCAAATCCTTCATGCTTAAAATCGGAACACACACAGACACAGACAAATTAGCGGGATCCACTTTTTTTCTCGTTTTAATATCTTCTTATGATCACTTAGGACTATAAATTTGCCACTTCTTACCGATGAATAGTTCCAGAAATATTAGCAGAATAAAAAACTTTACACTGCCTTACATACGCCCAATTAGATTTTTTGGCATTTCTGGGGCCCTTATGACCTGAGACGTAGAGATATATATAATAAATAATTGGAAGGTTAGGTTTTTCACGATAATAATACATTAATAAGAGGGTAAAAATGAGAAATGCAGCTAAGGTTATTTCTTTATTTGGTTAATTCACACAGCTGACGTTCCGGTTCCGTGTTTGAACCACTTAGAGCTGGCGAAAAGTCATTATGAAAGTGTCATAGTGGATTTTATACATAGTTGAAAAATTCTTATATAATAAATATATACACAGTGTGAGACGACCAGGTACATTTATAAAAAATGTACCTGGACGTCTCACACTGTGTATATATTTATTATATAAGAATTTTTCAACTATGTATAAAATCCACCATGACACTTTCATAATGACTTTTCGCCAGCTCTGAAGATGGTTCAAACACGGAACCGAAACGTCAGCTGTGTGAATTAACCAAATAAAGAAATAACCTTTGCTGCATTTCTCATTTTTACCCTCTTATTAATATATCTCGGCTAGACCGAGCCGGAGCTCGGTCTTTTTTTTTTGTAAAAAACTAAAAAAAAAAAGTACATCAGTAAAGTACGAATACTCGGGCGCGAATTTGATTTGTATAGAATAGGAAAATATTTAAAATTTGAAAGAATTTATAACGAGACAACTTGCTCCTCAATGGAAACATCAATAAAAACACCAAAATAAGAAATAACAGTCCAGGGAGAGTTTTGAGGAATAGCAATATTACTGGGTGGATAAAAAAAAAAAAAAAAAGGAGGGAAGGGGGGGGGGGGGGGGGAGCTTAGAGGTGATGGTGCCTCATAAGAAAACTTTAATCATGAGATATAAGAGAGTTGCCCAGGAAATGCGTCAGCCTGGAGACAATTAAAAATTAGAAGGATGAGTAAAAAGGCCAAGCAGCTATTATTATTTCTTTATTGGTATTAAACCCACAGCGACGTTTCGGTCGACTATGCGACCATCTTCATGGCTAGGGTTTAGTCAATAGTAACCCTCTTGAGTTCTTTGATAGACATTTATGTGGAAATTTTTTATTCAATACGATCTATCACAATTACATTCAGCGCCAGTCAGATTGAATATGAAGATGGTCGCATAGTCGACCGAAACGTCGCTGTGGGTTTAATACCAATAAAGAAATAATAATAGCTGCTTGGCCTTTTTCTCATCCTTCTACATATTGATTCAGCTATTCACCTCGCTTAATTAAAAATTATTATTTTCAATAAAATTAAAAATTAATTATCTAATAATAATCAGAAATTAGTATTTTAATAAAATAATTTAAATAATAGGTATTTTTCTACTAATTGGCCTTTTGACATTATTTAATTAAATACATTGTAAGTAATTATTGATATAAAAAATAAATTTACGAAATTACGTATTCGTGGAGAGATAAAAATATGTGGGTTCAGGTGTAAAGAGAGGGAGGGTTTGACCAGGAAGCAAGCCCTCTAGGCTTTGAACATTATAAAACCCTTAAAACGTAAATTGGTAAAAAAGTACACCAGTAGAGTACTAGTACTCGAGGTTTCCCGAAGACCAGACCTAGCGCAATTTGTTTTCTATTCCGGAAATAGCAAATATTTAAAATTTGAAAGAAATCTTTAAAGGGAATTTCGAGAAAATTAGAAAAAACTAAAAAAGTACACCAGTAAAGTACTAGTATCCGAATTTTCCCAAACATGAGACCTAGCACAATTTCATTTTGGGTCCACAAATAGTATATATTTAAAATTTGAAAAAAAAATCGTTAGAGCCGTTTTCGAGAACTGATATGGATATATATAAACAAACAAACCTATATTGCTCGTTTAATAGTATAAGATAAGATATAATAAAAATTAACGGGAAAGTAATTTACGAATATTTGTAAATTTTTGACATATATGAGATTTATTTTCCTAGTAGATAGGTTATCCAGTGGATTCCCGAATTCGAATACTGGGGCCCGAGTGTACACTGTATACAATTAAATATATTTAATTTTATTTTTAAGAAGTTCAGAGAAACAATTTAGACAATATGTTTCTTTTAAAAATCTTGCATCTATACTAGTGGATCAACCAGTATTTGCCTATGGGGATAGGGGGGAGGTTATGAATTTGTCTTAAGAGGATTTCCTGTTTTGCATTAAGAAGTTTTATGGTTAACAATAACATAAGTCATGCCCTAGAGGCTATTTTTTCTCTCTCTTGAGTGGGATAATCCTCCCTGATTGAGCGCTACAGGTCCATATGCTTTGCAGGTATTAAAAGTTTTTTAAAATATGATTATTGACCCCTTTAAATTAGATTTGCGGATAAAAATCTTTAGAGCCCCAGGCAGTAAACTTGTAAGGTCGCTTCTCATCATGAAAAAAAAAAAAACGAAAGAGGATACGAGGCACCTTTTCTATTGGAGCTCCAGGCAAGCGCCAGGTATGACGCCCACCTCAGATTACTTTTTCGCTTATAAGAGAATACAGTTTCTATATTGATGAGGTTAGATATATATTCACTCCTCTCAAACTTTAATTGGATTATTAATATTCACCTTGCAGGGGATTGAAGTTCATCCGAAGCTCCTTCAGATCCCAGTCGCAGTGAAGAGGCACGAATCTGCAAAAAGAGATCATCTTTTAAAATCTCTTGATATTTTAAGAATATCAAAATATGAAATTAAAAAATAATTTTGCTATTAGTTAAAAAAATCTGCTCTGACTGGCGTACAGTGCATAGTGCTTGTCACCCGCTTGTCATCCGCTATCTACTGGTTCATTTTTGACAATATCGTAAAAATGACCTTAAATTAATTTAGTTCAAAATAATGTGGTGTAAAAAACTGATAAACTCATTTTTTGAAAATTTTGACTTTGACCACTTTCATAATAGGGTACATTCCAAAAAAAAGTAATCAGTTAAAAATTCTTCCTTTTTGATTAAATTTTGATTTACTTTATTTATTTCCTCCTCGACGTAATCCCTCTCTACCTTCTTTTCTAATGATTTATCTAATTTGGCTTCCAATCTATGTATCATATTCGTTAACATAGTTAACGCCGATCCATTTAAACTATCGTCTAATAATTCCACCCCCTCACCATCATTGTTTTCAAGGTTACTCATTTTTCTTTTTAATTATTTAACTTAATAAAAAAATGTTTTATTATATATATTTTTTTTTAATCCTATTTCGTATAAATATATATATTTTGTTTTAAAGTTTCTATAAAATTAAAATTTTTTTTAACAAAAGAATTTTTTTTATTTTATAATAATTTTTTATAATTTTTTATTTTTATTTTTGAGTTGAAATGAATAAATTTATTTTATATTACAAAATTTATATAATTTTTTTTTTAATTTCATGAACAAAGCAAATTATATGAAGTATTAATTATTATTAATTGTATTTATTAAGATATGAAGTATTATTTTTTTTTATTTATTAAGTTTTTTTTTGTAGAGCATTCGACTGCATTAAACTTTGTCACACCCGCGTGTGCCACCTCCATGTTACAAGGTAAAATTGATTAAGTAATTAAAACAATAATTGACTTTAACAAAAGTTTTATATTTTTCAAAAAAATTATATATAAAATCGTTGTACATACAATGATAGCTGGTGTTCTTGTTAATGTTTCAGATTCCAACGAATTGTTCTCCACCTCTTCTTGACATATATAAATAAAATAAAATGGCTGTTGAATTGAAGCTAACTTCATTCGTAAATTATCTTTGGTTTCTAGGACCGCCAATTCTCTCAGTTCTCCATTTTTATTTGCTAGAACTCTATTTCATCTGCTACCATTTGCAAATTGAACACGCATTTTTAATTTATTCATTTCAAATTCAATCATTCAAGTTTGTTGTAGATTTATTTAATTTTTTTTTTATTTTAAAAATGAAAATTTAACCAAACTTTTGGTTCTTTGTTCATCTCTTATCTTACAAAGATTGAATTTAATTTAAGGTAAACAATTTTTTTTTTTTTTATTTATATAAATTTTATTTTATTCTTTGTTAATCATAATTAAATAATAAAAACTTTGGATCTGGTTGTCACAAATTGCGTTAATTTGGAGGTAAATGATGCTCACTCTCATCTTACACGGGTTGATCTTTATCATCCTCCTCTTAATATTACCTTAGAAGCCCTAAATCCACCTTCTTATAGTAAAAAAATCTCAAAACTCTATTTTTGAAAGTTTCGATTTCAAGAAAGGTAATTATAATTTATTATACTCAATTCTTTCTCAAACTGATTGGTCAGATGTGTATAGTGAATTGGATCTTAACAAATCTGTTCAATTGTTTTATATGAAATTAAATTTTGCCCTTAAAACCAGTATTCCTGTTAAAACTTTTTTGGAATCTTCATACCCCCCATGGTATAATTCTAAACTAATTAGAAAAATTAAATTAAAAGAAAAATACCTTGGAAAATTTAAGAGGAGAGGTTTGATTAAACATCATCGACTCTTTGTAAGATTAAGGAGTGAAATTAATAAAGAAAATAAGCTTTTGTATAAAAATTATTTGTTAAAAATTGAAAGTAATATAAATGCTAATCCTAAATATTTTTGGAATTTTATTAATAACAGAAAAACTAGCAAAAATGAATCGAATGATTTTGTTATAAATGATAACATTACTTCAAACTCTAAAACAATTTGTGATGCCTTTTCTGAGTTTTTTGCCTCTGTTTATAAAAATAAAAATTGTATTATTGATGATGTAGAGACTCAAACACAGATTGTCTGTAATGAAGTTTTGAATATTGGTGAGATTTCGTTGGATGATATTAAAACTGCTATTGATAACCTAAAGCCAAAAAAGTGTCTTGGCCCGGATGGCATCCCTGCATATATTGTTAAGGGTTGTTCTAATATTCTTATTGAACCATTATATTATCTTTTTTAATCTTTCCCTTAAGTTAAAACAATTTCCGGATTATTGGAAATTAACAA
>JAKCPI010024599.1:0-21490 GCA_023213315.1 Euborellia annulipes
ACTGCAATAGTTTCCCCTTTCATTTCCATGGCTTTGTTCCAGAGGTGTGTGACAAAGCTCAAAATATCCCCAGTCGAACGAGCATGCCTGAAACCATATTGCCTATCATTCATCATTCCGCAATGTTCCAGATGATTTAAAATTTGAATGTTGAGGGCTTTTTCCATAATTTTGGATAGTATGGAGGTTATTGCGATTGGGCGATAGTTGCTGGGAAGAGAGGAGTCACCTTTTTTGGGAATGGGTTGAATATTCGCCAATTTCCAAGAGTCGGGAAAATTTCCCGAGGAAAATGAGAGGTTGAACAACCTGGATAATATTGGGACCAATTCAGGGGAACATTTTTTAATGACGATGGGGGGAATACCGTCAGGGCCTGGGGATTTGTCGATTACTAGCTCCTTAATAACCTTTTTAATTAGTTTATCCCTAAAATGAATTTTATTCATTGAAATTTTATTGGAATGCTGGGTCGGAGGATCGCGACTATTGGCTTTATCGTCAATAGTAGAATTGGATGCGAAGAGAGAAGCAAAGATTTGGGCTTTTTCAAATGGGGTAGTGGCAATTTTACCATCAGGCAAATTAAGAGGTGGAAATGAAGATGAGGAAAAGTTACGGCCTACTGCCTTGGCCAAAGACCAGAAGCGTCGACTACCATTTGGGCAGGATGCCAATTGGTCGCATTTCCTCTGCTCGAAGGTCCTTTTAGCCTCGTTGATGGTCTTCTGACATTGGGCTCTGGCCTTACGAAATCTATCCCACTCCAACGGATCATGAGACAGTTTCCAGTTCTCATATGCTTGATTTTTGGCGCTAGTGGCTTTCACACATTGGACATTAAACCATGGTTTGGATTTTTTTCCCTTTTGATATATTTTAAAGGGTACGTACATTTCCATACCCATGATTATGGCTTCTGTGATAGAGTCAGCCGCCTGAGAAGCATTGGTTCCGTTGAAGCAGTAATCATTCCATGGAAAAGACGAATAGAAGATTCTTAGGTCATCCCATTGGGCTGAGTGGAATTGCCAAATTTTCCGAGGAGGGATGCGTTTGAGATGGTTAGTGGGAGATGTCTTGAATACTACCGTGACAAGGGAGTGGTCGGAAGTGCCAAGAGGGGGGGCTACTGAAGGGAAGTAAGAGTGTGGGTTGGAGGTAATAAATAGGTCTAGAAGATGGGGGGCATGTGTTGGATTGTCTGGAACACGTGTGGGTTCACCAATGATTTGGGTGAGGTCGCAAGAATCGCAAAAATTCTTGGCTGCCCTCCCTGCAGCATCGGTGGTGCCCGAGTATTTCAGCCAATCTTTGTGGTGAACGTTAAAATCTCCTAGGAAGGAGATTTCATTTGACGGGAATTTGGTTTGGATAGTATTGACACATTCTGTGAGATGGTCGAAAAAGTAAGTATGGTTGCTAGCGTTGGGGGAACGATAGATACAGCATAGGAAATGATTCGATGATTTGGCTGAGATTTTGAGCCATAGTATATCGAAATCGTTAGACTCGAGTTCATGTATTCTCCTACAGGAAACATCTGATCTTACATAGGCGCAGATGCCTCCCTTAAAGCGAAACTTATCAAGGATATGGTAGTTAGGGTAATTAAGGTGAGGGGCTCCTGAGTTGGTTGTTGAAATCTGGGTTTCTCCAAGAACAAGAATTTGGGGATTGACTCGTTCGAGATGGTGGTGGACGGCATTAAGGTTTGAGTTCAGTCCTCGAATATTGGTGAACTGAATTGTGAAATCCTTGTTTGGAAATTTAAGAGGATTTTTCCTCATAGAACCCGCGGGAGTAGCCTCCACCCGGAGATCCGAACGGGAGGCTAGTTTAACTCCGGAATATTTTACTCTCGCTGATTCCATGAGGATATTGTTAATTTGGTTTTTTTTTTTTATGGAAGTAAGGGAAAAGTTGCTGGATTGGCTGGATGGATTTTGGGTTAAGGGAGAAGGAAAGGCGGAGGAGAATGAAGAGAAGAGAAGAAGAGAAAGAAGAGAGCCGGAATTCCTGGCCAGAGCCTGTATCTACGCTATGACTAGCATAGACACCAGAAACATGGATCAAAGGCATTAGTAACCAGATAACCATTCTTAAAGTGCCCATTAGCCAAGTGGTGGTGTCTCATCCGGGCGATTTGCATCTACCACCTAGAGCTCGCGTGGGAAGGGTCGCTCCTCACCCTTAAGCCGAAAATTCCAGCCATCAAGCAGGGATTTACAGCCCGCTACCCCTAAAGGCTTGGCCCAATGATATTAAATTATTAAACCGAGTCTTGGGTAGTGACCATTGGGCCAAGCCTGGTCCGGAGGCTTGGCCCAATGATATTAAATTATTAAACCAAGCCTTGGGTAGTGACCATTGGGCCAAGCCTGGTCCGAGGCTTGGCCCAATGGTTTATTGACCCATCATATAATTTAAAAAAAAAAAATTAAATTAAATCAAGTACTATTAATTGAAAAAAACAGTAAAATATATTTTAAATCTGGTGATTGTTTGATAAAGTTTATTTAGCTAAAATAAAAGGCAAATCAAATAGCTTAAAAAAGAGTCATATCAATATAACAACTGTGTACGAGAGCGTAAAGGCATTGACAAATGACAAACAAAACCAAAAAGCCCGAGTTCAAATCTCTCGAGAAACAACTTTTTTTTTTCTCGAGGCTTGGATCGACCATCCATTGTTTTGTTTTCCAAGGCTTGGGCCAACCTTGGTTTTTTTGATTCTCGAGGCTTGGGCCAACCTTGGTTTTTTTGATTCCCAAGGCTGGGTACATTGTTATCATTCCAAGGCTTGGACCAAGCCTCGCCCAATGGTTAGACAAGGCTTGCCCCAAACCTCGCCCAATGCTCGGCACGATTGGTCCAAGCCTGGCCCGAGGCTTGGCCCAATTGTGTATTCCTACCAGGGTGGTGACCCCGAGCAATCAGCGTGTGGAACGCCCCCCGGTTGCCATCGGTACAATGTATATGAAAAATTTATATAATAAATAAATAACCCCTAAATGGCCTCTGTAGCCGAAAAGGGTTAAAAAAAAAAAAAAAAAAATTTCTGTTCCCTTTGAGAAATACCAGACAAAAATTTTTTTTTTTACAAAACAAAAGTTATCCTTTTGTTTCTAATTAAAATAGTTAGTTAAAAATATCAGTTGAAATCTTATCTTTTTATTGTATTTTTATGATATGATGATCATCATTTGTAATTCATTTAATCATTTGGCTTAAAAAACGAAGATACGAAATTTTTTTTTTCTGTTAAATTAATAATTCATAGCTAATCTGGTATTGTCTGATACCAGACATTATTTATTATTATTTTTTTATATGATTGTTATCAAAAGACACTATGTGAATGTCTTTTTAAAATGCTTCTAATCTACAAGTATATAAATATAAGTGGAAGTTATTTCCTGCCGTTATGTGAATTATATATTCATCTACAGTATTTGTAAAAATAAAAATAATTCTTTGAAAAAATTAATTATCGGAGCTCCGAAAAATGGCTCTGTTTTTCAGAACCGAAAATTTAATGATCAAAATTAAAACAACGCAGGTTTAATTCCGTTGTTCATTTTCATCCTTTTCAACTTTTAACTTCCGATTATATCGGTAACCATATATTGATACATTTTAAGATAAAATATTTTCTTAATAAAGACAATAATAAAAGCAACCATTCACAATTTAAACAAGAAAGCATCCTCTTTTACACAAGACACCCCCCCCCCCTTTAAGATATGAGCACGAAAAAAATGTGTGCAAATAAGATTTTATTGATGTAATATCATCATACTATCATACTATATAATAAAGCGCTAAAAACCGTGTCCGATGTGTGAAACAACCAATCAGGCCTCAGGGATAGCGCTGATTGGCGAAATACAGAGAGGGCGGAGCCGGAGAGGCAAATTCAAATTTTTTTTTTAACCAGGAGAGATATCAATTTGGTTTCTTCCCTAAAGCTTTCCCATGATAAGAATCTAAATTCGTTGTTTCAGAGTTTTTTTAAATTCGGCAGCCCCCCCGCCCAAATTTTTTAATTCTTCTATATCTTCAAATATAAACATGCTTTTTTGGATTTAAAATTCTTCAATGAATATCTATCAAGGGGTTTAAAAGTTTAAAGACTTTTTGTGTAATTGCCCCCCCCCCCAAATTTTTTAATTCTTCTATATCTTCAAATATAAACATGCTTTTTTGGATTTAAAATTCTTCAATGAATATCTATCAAGGGGTTTAAAAGTTTAAAGACTTTTTGTGTAATTGCCCCCCCCCCCGAAATTTTTAATTCTTCTGTTTCTTCAAATATTAACATGCTTTTTTGGATTTAAAATTCTTCAATGAATATCTATCAAGGGGTTTAAAAGTTTAAAAACTTTTTGTGTAATTGCCCCCCCCCCCCCCGAAATTTTTAATTCTTCTATTTCTTCAAATATTAACATGCTTTTTTGGATTTAAAATTCTTCAATGAATATCTATCAAGGGATTTAAAAGTTTAAATATTTTTTGTGTAATTGCCCTCCCCCCCCGAAATTTTTAATTCTTCTATTTCTTCAAATATTAACATGCTTTTTTGGATTTAAAATTCTTCAATGAATATCTATCAAGGGATTTAAAAGTTTAAATATTTTTTGTGTAATTGCCCCCCCCCCAAATTTTTAATTCTTCTATTTCTTCAAATATTAACATGCTTTTTTGGATTTAAAATTCTTCAATGAATATCTATCAAGGGGTTTGAGAGTTTAAAGACTTTTTTGTGTAATTGCCCCCCCCCCCCCCCCGAAATTTTTAATTTTTCTATTTTTTTAAATATTACCATGTTTTTTGGATTTAAAATTATTGAATGAATATCTATCAAGGGGTTTAAAAGTTTAAAGATTTATTGTGCAATTGCCCCACCCCCGAAATTTTTATTTTAAAATTCTTGATTTTTTACTTTCTCTTAGCCTATATATGAAATATATAGAGAGAGAAAGTATTGCGATCATGTCAAAAATTCGATGTCGAGATTTTGATGGATATACATGTTTTGAGGTCCCCTGAGTCCAAAAAAGTGGGTCCCGCAAATTGGTCTGTGTGTCTGTGTGTCTGTGTGTGTGTAACGATTTTTTTAGCATGAAGGAATTGAGCTACCGGATTGAAATTTTATATTTAACTTAGGTACCTTTGAAGAATCTCAAAATAAGCTTTTAAACAAAATCGGCCAAAAAGTACTAGTACTTTACTGATGTACTTTTTCAGTTTTTTTCGATTTTCTCAAAATTCCCTCCAAGGATTTTTTTTAAAATTCATAAATCAATTATTTTTTAGATGCTCTTTAAAATGTATATTCTCATTTTGCCGTTGAAATCTTCTGAAGACCACTTTACTCTTGTTCTTCATAGGAAAGATAGAACTGGTTGCCATGGTAACGGAATTTAAATCTTTTTCTTTTTATTAGATTAAAAATCAATTATTATTTAAATTCCCATTTATTTTTATTTTATTTCTGCCTGTAATTGTTTCGGAGAAAACATATATATCTCTCTCTCTCTCACTTGCAAACATTATCGTCTCTCTCTCTCCCCTTCTCTCATAGGCCTAATGTTAATTTCCTATAGGGATTTGTATGTTAATTTCGATTCAAAAGGGGGTCCCCTTTGGAACTTTTTACGCATTTAAAAATTTTTTTTCCAATTCTTAAGTGAAATTTTGTATTTATTTACGATTCTCTATTGTGTATAAAATGTCCAAATATGATAATAAAATTTTGAAAAATAACCATAGTTTATTTCAAGCAGTCAACATTTAAAATGCAAGTTTGAAACTAAGGTGCTATGGGAAACTAAATATATCTCGACACAAAAAATCTGGTGTGACCAGATGGTGCACAACTTTCTCTTACCGAAGGGTAAGAGAAAGTTGTGTGCTGTGCGCCAGTCACACCAGATTTTTTTAATAGGTCCCTGTCCGCCTGATTTCATTTGCATGCCCGTTGGCTCGAATCAGTTTATTAAAGGGAAATTTAGGCTTGCTTCTTGCCCGTAATTTTCTCATGGCCTTCAAAACCCAGAGGCCGGGCAGGGCGAATACTCAAATTTTAAACTTGATTCATTGTATTTTCATTTAGGCGAAAATAATATGGGCTTTAAAAATTAAGAGAAAAAACTACTGATCACGCACCGAGACGCCGCCGTCAGGGTCAAGTTGAGATGGGAGCGGCGAAGCCGCGCCTTTCTCAACTTGTTATTAATATATACCAGGTACATTGTCAAAACTCCGATGAATGGAACATACAGGAATCAAAACGTCAGCGTTGATTTAAAATTTCTTTTAAACTAATGAAAAATATAGTGTACTTGAAACGATTTCCACGAAAAATTTTACTGATATACTTTTTAAAGAGCATCTAAAAAATAGTTCATTTATGAATTTTAAACAAAATCGTTGGAGCGAATTTTGAGAAAATCTAAAAAAAAAAACTGAAAAAGTACATCAGTAAAGTACTAGTACTTTTTGGCCAATTTTGTTCAAAAGCTTATTTTCCCCCCTTGGGAGGGTGACTAACTTAATTATAAAATTTCAACCTCGTAGCTCTTTTTTTAGTTTGTGAGATATTTTTTTCACAGACAGACCATGTCGAGAAAACCACTTTTTTGAATCCAGGGGACCTTAAAACGAGAAGATCCATTAAAATCTCGACATCGAATTTTCGACATGAAACCATTACTTTCTCTCTATATATTTCATATATAGGGTAAGAGAAAGTAAAAAATTGCTAACTGTTTTTCTTCTGAATTATTTCTGCCTTGCACTTCAATAAAAATGTATTCAGAGGCGTACCGAGCCAGTTGGGGGCCTGGGGCGGCACTAGAAGAGGGGGACTTATATTGAATTTGTTTTTTTTTTGGGGGGGGGCTCATCTTTAAATATCCCTCTCCTCCATACACAAAAATATTTTTAAAATACCGTATATCCCTGAACCCCAAGGGCCCCGGGGCCTTTCAAAGGGAAATTTTCATTAAATTTTGTTTTTTTTATCTAAATTTTTCCGTTTTGCTTGAGCCCTGAGGGCCTCGGGGCCTCTCAAAGGGAAATTTTATTAAATTTTGTTTTTTTTTTATCTAAATTTTTTTGTGGGGGGTCGGGTTAGGGTTTTATTAAATTTTTTTTTTTATCTAAATTTTCCGTTTTGTTGAGCCCTGAGGGCCTCGGGGCCTCTCAAAGGGAAATTTTCATTAAATTTTGTTTTTTTTATCTAAATTTTTCCGTTTTTGCTTGAGCCCTGAGGGCCTCGGGGCCTCTCAAAGGGAAATTTTCATTAAATTTTGTTTTTATAAATATATGGGGGCCTATGCCGGCTCGGGGCCTGGGGCGGACCGCCCCCCTCGCCCCCCCCTCGGTACGCCACTGAATGTATTCCAAATATTTCCCATAATTAGGAGTCGGCATATAATCTTATAATATAAGATTCGAAAAAACAACGGATTTGGAATAGGATAGGAAAGTATTAAGAGAATTAAAGCAAAATCAGCCTCATCTCGAGTTACTTGTAGTCGCCAACCACGTACGCACCACGTGTGAGATGTATGATAAAAATATATTCTCCTCTTCACCTTGAATACATACTGGTAATTTAGAAATTTAATATTTTCTCCTTTTTTTTTTTTGTTTTGTAGATGACAAGAGTTGCCTCTTTTAGTCAAAAGCTCAATTGAATTTGATTATAGTCAATTTGCTATCGAAATTGATATTGTTACAAGGAGTGTGTTTTGCATAATTCGTGAATTCACATTCGAGGAGAGTGAGGAGCTATAAAAGGGAGTTTTGGCTGCTTGCTTTCGTCTTTTCTGTTGTCGGTCACATACATACAACCCAAAAACCAACGAGCCATTCACTCGACTCGAAAATGGCTCTCTAAGATATTTCATTTTCTTTATGCTTTCCGGGGAAGGAAGGAAAAATATTTGTCGATGGCTATATCTTGTTGCCGGGACAAGGATAACATGGATAAATTTTATATTATTAAATATTAAAATGAAAAAGATCTTAAAATTTGTCAAGTACTTTTCATCTTTTATACTATTTAGTTGAAACTCCTACATTTTTCATCTTAATTTATTTAAAAAAAAAAATATTTTTCTCTAACCAAAGGAAAAAAATCTCGTGTGACTGGTCGTATAGCACACAACTTTCTCTTACCTTCGATAATCGAAAGTTGTGTTCTGTGCTTGTCAGACCAGATTTTTTGTGTCGACATATATTTAGTTTCCGCCTATATATTAAAATTCAAGATGTAAAATTTATAAACGGGGGAAAATATTTATATTTTGTTACTATAACTACCTTTCCTATCTTTCCTATGAAGTACAAGAGTAAAGTGTGCTTCAAAAGATTTCAATGGCAAAATGAGAATATACATTTTAAAGAGCATCAAAAAAAATAATTGATTTTTGAATTTTGATCAAAATCGTTGGAGCGAATATTGAGAATATTGAAAAAACTGAAAAAGTACATAAAAAAAGTACTAGTACTCTTTGGCCGATTTTGTTCAAAAGCTTCGTGTAATGTGCCAGAGGGGTGCCTAACTTAAATATAAAATTTCAACCTCATAACTCTTTTTGTTCTTGAGATATTTTGTTCACAGACACACAGACAGACCATGGTGCCGAATCCACTTTTTTGATATCCATCAAAATCTCGACATCGAATTTTTGACATGAATCCAACACTTTCTCTCTCTATTTATTAACATATATAGAGTTAAGAGAAAGTATAAAAACAGCTTTGTTGCACTTCCTTTCTATTTAGAATCACGTTTGTATTGGCTGCAATTTTCGTGACGAAAATACAGTATATTCTGCATGAATTTTGGATGATGGTCGACAACCTCAAAAAAAAAATTTCATGCCTCTAACCCGGGAAAGTGCCATTAAACCAAAACATGCCATATAAAAGGAGGCGAAATCTCTTACTTAGGTGCAAGAACGACGCTGTCTGGCTTAACATCTAATAGTTAAGTTCCGGGTTGACCGAGCTGGAGTTCGGTGGTTTTTTTTTTTAATATAAAATTAGAAAAAACTAAAAAAAGTACATTAGTAAAGTACTAGTACTCGAAGTTTCCTAAAGACGAGATCAAACCTAGTTTGCTTTGTATAAGGAAATAGTAAATATTTATAATTTGACAGGAATCTTAAGAGAGAATTATGAGAAAATTGAAAAAAAAAAAAAAACAAACTGAAAAAGTAAAGTACTACTGTAGTATCGAATTTCCCCAAAGATGAGACCTAGCGCAATTTCATATTGGTACCGGAAATAGGATATATTATATGGACCCTGTTATGCAATGGTGTGTCAAAGACCAAACATCATGTTTTGAGAAAATCAACAATAAAGTTTTTTGTTTACATTGGATTATATATAATTTTTCTTGTCAATTGTGCAAATAATATTAAATATAAATTTTTTTAGGACATATTTCATGAAAAATACTATTAATTAAAGCATTTGAAACAATATTCCGTGCTTAACTCATTTTTGAATTTTTTGGTCTTTGACACACCATTGCATAATAGGGTCCATATAATATTTAAAATATGAAAAAAAAAATGTTAGAGCCAATTTTGAAAACTGTGCTTACAAACAAACGAACATTGCTCATTTAATAGTATAAGATAAGATATTATCCATAAACACGACTGAATTTAAAGATTCATTCATGATTCAAAATTGAAATTTTATATGTAGTATTAGTATATTCTATCTAAAAAAGGTAATATCTGAGCTCTCAGTGGGGCTGCAGTAGTCGACTGCGTGTACATAATAATAAAATTTGCAGCTGCTATAAAAATGTGACAATAGTTACTATATTTTAATTTTAATAATAGTTACTAAATCTCTGATACTATCACTCTGACAATTGTGAGTGAAATATCAGACATATAGATGCCAAAGGAATGGATTACATAGATTTGATTTGGAAGAACATATATAACCCTCTACCCTTAATCACTTTAAACTTGAAGATGTCATTAGAAAATGAGGTGTTGAATCTTAAGAAAACCAGCCTTTGTTAAATAGAATATATAACACTATAGTGTCTTTATCCACTAGGCTATCATATAAAACACTCGTTTATCTTTATAATTATTTAGTGCAACGGATCTCAAAAATAAATGAATCACTTGTTGTGGATGTTATCTTGGACTGCCTGCGTGTCTGGAAAACAAACGTGGATATCGGCGACAGGCAATCGGGTGGTCGTGAGGGCGAAATGCAAGTGCGTGTTTGCATGCAACCTGCTGCAAGTTAATGCAAATGCAATGCAATGCACCCCCCTGACGTTTGTGTTTAATTGCAACTGTCTGTTCTGAAACGGAGATATTTTCAATTAAGTTGAATCTAAGAGCTTTCAAAAGGAATGAGATGAGCGAAATTTGATTTTAATTTGTAACAATAACTCGTTAAGAGTGTTATTTCAAAATGGTTTTAAGATAAATAATTTGAATTTTTATATAAATCTTAGAAATCTTAGAAATAAAAGACATTTTTTTGGCATAAATCGTAGTTTATTTTAGCAAATAATAATGCAGGGTTATTAATTACAATAAAATACAATGTATGCTTCTTCTGCAGCCGAAATGCGAACTACAATTTATGCCAAAAAATGTATTTTATTTCTAAAAAACAATAATCTTGGAAGACTAAATTAGGAACCGACCAAAGTTTCGATTTCGGTTACGGTTTCAGCCAAAAATTCTGGTTTCAGCCGTGGTTTCAGTTTCGGCCGGCCGAAACCTGAGTTTGAAAAGATGAGATGAGACTACCACACAAAAAAAAATTTCGAATGAGATTCTCCCCTAAAAAAAAAAAAAAAATGATTTTCGCAAGAGGGAAAAGTAAAAAAAAAAATAAATAAATAAAAAGGTGAATGTGATGTGAACTTATATAGGAAATACAAGTTTCGGTTTCGGCCGAAACTAAGATTGACGCCGAAATTCTGTTTCGGTTTCGGCTGAAAATATTGTTTCGGTCGGAACCTATAATCCCGCCCTATATATAATTTAGTCAATCATATCCCCATTCTTCATTATTTATCTTAGTTGTGTCAAACTCAATCAATACAACATTTCATCTAACTCACCAACTCACAAGGACTACATGACATTTACAAATAAAATAAATTAAATGATCCTTCTTTAAATCCTTTATCCTTCAAAGCGTTAATGAAAGTGTTTTGTTTATTGGAGATTTGTAAAAATCAATCATCTTAGAAAATTTGTTTGATTCTAGTTGTCATAAATGAATTTCATGCTTTCATTTTATTTCACATAATTCTTTTTCAAAAAAATCTCTTCGCGGTCCCCTTCTTCTTCTATCTTCCCCTTAATCCCGTGGTGCTGGGTCGGCGGGAAAGGGGTCTGGGTTTTTTACGACCGGAAGAAATAGAACAGGCCGGCCCGTCGCACGGTCTGACGCCTTTTGAAAATATAGAAGGAAGAGACAGACTTGTAAAGAACAGAAGGACTGCCAGTCGGTCACTCGGGTAGCTCGTGGTCGCCATCCACGTACCCACAAGATGTGGGCCCCTGACTGAGCACACCAGTTTGACACCCCTAACTTATCTAAATATCAAAAAAAAGATATTCTTATTATTTTCTATTTTAAATTGAATTGATTTATATTATTTTTTTGATTATTTTTATCTTGATGTAGTGTATGAACAAAAAAATGTTTTGTATACATGCACGATTTTTCACTTTTAATTTTAGCAAAAGCAGTTAAGTTGAGTTGATTCAAGTCAAGTCGTTCGTTCTCTGCTCGCGTTAAAAGCCTTTGCCCAGGGGGGTTCGACTCAGATAGGAGACGCGGTCGCTTGCTTTTTGGGGAGGCGTGGCTTGTGCCCCACGAATTTACCAATATAAATTTAGTTAAAAATAAAAAAAACTATTCATTAAAAAAAATAAATGAATAAAAAACATTAATGAAATTTTATTAAATTAATATTCGCAATTAATATTAAAACCGTACAAAAATATTTAAAAAAAAAATATGAAACAATTTTTTTTGTTTTTTTGTTGGCAGCTTTTGACATCTGCTCGTTAAAACCGTTTGTATGCCTTTTGCATATGTCAACATTTTCGTTTTCTTTGTTTCTCTCATGTTATCATGACTCTATATTATTATATACCAGTATATTTCTTTAATTGTTCATATATCTGATCCACATTGTTTAATATATGATTTTGTGTGTGTATGATTTCAATACATCATCATCTTTAAACCTGAAATCAAAGGTATTTATGAAACCAATTTTCACAATCTCAATCGAGAACTCTCTATTTTTCTTATAAATATTATCAAAATTTATTAGTTTAATGGACTTGATTAGCCAAAAAATTAGTGTTTATTTAAATGATTAAAAAAAACTAATAGACTTTTCTCATTTTCCAGGTTTCTTTCACGATCCTGAATGTTATATTGATTTTAATGAAGATGTTTTTGTTTTTATTGAAACTTATATATATGTAAATGTTCTTTTTTTATTTAATAAAATTTTATTTTACAGCATAAATTTCTTTTATTTGTTATACCCTATGATATGATATGTCAAAAAAAATTTGCGAATATACATTATTAATTAGTATATAACCATTTTTGCTGCCATAAATAATTATAAATATATTTTAATTAATTTTTAATAACTAAATATATATAGGCCCTATATGTGCCCAAAAAATTTTTTTTATTATATTTTGTATCTTAGGCGGGAGTTTGTAAGTGGGCAAAATGGCCGCGATAGTTGGGTCAAAATACGAAGGTAGCGACCGCTGTTTAACATTGAGTCGAACTCCCCTGCCTTTGCCTATTAATATTAGTCAAGTCATCTAAGAGGTCGTCATTTAAATAAAAATAAATCACAAGTCTTAATTAGATGACGATACAATTTATCCAAGCAAGTTGGAAATAAAAAGGCAACATAAACTTTTAAAGTCGACAACATAATTACATATAAATATTTATATGAAACTATGAACTCTCATATGAATATTAATCGGAAAAATTTTCGCTTGATGGGGGATGGCTGCAAATGCAAGGGGTTTAATACAGTCTTATCGGTTTTGAGTCAACATTAATTAAACAAAAAATCAAAGGTGAGAATCACTTTACTTGCAAATCTGTTGACTATCTGCTAGGAAACATTGACATTAGAAACGGTATCAGAATATTGTTTTGTTTGTACAACGCTGTTATTCTTAGTAGGCCTAATACAAAAAAGTGAGATTTAGAATTTTAAGGGAATAAATTAAACGCCTTTTAATCATTTTCATGTCTTTTCAGGGTGTTAAAAAGTAAAGTAAAACAACAGCGTTAAAAAAATGCTATTCTTTAAACAGAGTTTTAACAGCGATTAACATGTTGCTTTTATTTCAAAGCTGTCAAAATCATTTAGGTTAAGGACGTTATTTTTATGCATTAAATACGACGTTAAAATATTAAAGGCACCCCATTAATTTTGAACACTATTTAGCCACGATCCTACTTCTTGTCCCTTCTATTCACGATCCAATCGTTTTTCTTAAAATGAATTTTGATTAATAAGTTAATCATAAAAATTGACTTCTGCAGCAATTTAAATAAAAAAAAAAAAAAAAAAACTTCAACTATCGCTTCTAGTTAAATTTAACTCATCTTTTTTTAATATATTCCTATAATTTTTTTTTTTTTTTTTTTAACACTTAAAAATTATAAAATTTAAATTTTCACCATATTTAAATTAAACATTGAATTTTTTTTATTTGAAGAAGAAAAGGAGAAAAAAACTTACTTATATAAAAAAAAAAAACTTTCGTTAAAAAAATTCATTTCCTGTCAAGATTATCATTTCCCGGTTATTTATATTAAAATTAAGTGATAATTTTTTTTTTTTTTACCCCTAGGGATTTTATTTATTTAAACAAGCGCTTTAACGGGATCTAGTTTGAACTCATCATGTCCATTTATTTATTCTTGTATATTTATAAAATTAAAAAAGAAGGCAAAGACCACATTTATAAAAGTGGTCAAAAATAATAAAATTTATTAATTTTTATTTTATTTTTATATAAGTTTTTTTTTTAAAGTCTTTTCGCCAACTGAGATCATATTAAACGATAACTTATGTTGCCTGTTTATTAATATTAACAATACTTGTAATCGGGCATTCAATAAGAATTCTTTTGCAATAAAAATTCATGTCGGACATGATAGTATATCATGTGATTTTAATATCTTTTGATGAGGCTATTAACCTTTATTGGTGATTAAAAATGGAGGTTCACGCCTTTAATTAAAAATTGATTCATTCTTCAAAAAAAAAAAATACGTGTATAATGGCAGCACTCTGTGCAAGTGATGCATGCAGGGATTTTTTTTCCTTTGGCTGTCCATCGTCCCACTTCATTAATCCTGTGTTCCTTTTGCCTTTCGGGGTTAATCCACGCGCCATTGAGCCCGGAAGTGCGGCTCATCGGTTGGCGCCGCGCGGACAGTGACGTCACTTTCGAGATCAGAATGGGAGAAAAAATTCGCTAATGAGTTAATGCCTGAGGAATCAGTCTGTATTCATCACCCTGAAGGAGAGAGAAGTCAAGGTTTAATAAGAGATTAAAAATTCAGGTCAATACTTTTTGCTATTTCTATTTCAATATAAGTGATAACCGTTATCTGCTCTCATCAGCACTTTCGTAGGTGCCCTGGGCAGATTATAAACTTGGCGCCACCTCCATCTTAGAAATTATTAAGCTTATTAAAAAAAAACTTCAAAAACAATGTTGTTTGATATTTGAAGAAAAATTAGCTTTCTGTTTGGAAATAATTAAAAGCAAACTGGAAATTGTTTTAACATCTAATATAAATTTTCCCACACTTTCAACGAGAGCTTAAAAAAACAGCGAATTAAAAAAAAAAAAATTTGCCGATAAATCCACTTACTAATGTAAGCGAGATTAATAGCTGAATCAATATGTAAGTAGCAGAATAAATAAAAGGCTAAGCAGTTATGATTATTTCTTTATTGTCTTCGAATCCACAGCGACGTTTCGGTCGACTATGCGACAAGGCTAGGGTTCAGTCAATAGAAACCCTCATATGTTCTTTGATAGACATTTTATAACAGGTAGATTAATTACATGTAGCGTCAATATGAAATATTGTGTTTGACTGGAGGGTTTCTATTGACTGAACTCTAGCCTTGTAAATGGTGATATAGTCGACCGAAACGTCTCTGTGGGTTCGAGGGCAATAAAGAAATAATCATAGCTGCCTTAGCAATTTTGTAAACCTGCTACTTACTAATGTTTAAAGTGGCGCAACCAAAATTTTCTTCTGGGAGGATTATTATTATTTTTTTTCAAGAAGGATGTGATTCTATGGAAGAGGGGTTATGATTTTTTAAGGATATTCACTCAATTAAAGGGATCTATAAATATTAAAATTGACGGCAACAAATAATCCTCTTAAATTCTCATTTTTATTATAAATAATCCCATTTTTATTTAGGTAGAATTCATCACGATTATAAAATTTGTAACAAAAAAAAAAAAATTCAACTATAATATCTGCCTAAATGTAAGGCTGCTATATTTATTTTTTTTTTTTCTATAAGTTTCAACTAAATAAGAAATTAAGAAGTTATCGAATAATGTGAAACTTTGAACTCTCATATGAATATTAATTGGAAAAATTTTTACTTGATGGGAGATAGCAGCAAATGCACGGAGTTTAATACATTTCCAGAGAAAAGTCTTATCGGTATTGGATCAATATTAATTAAACCAAAAATAAAAGGAGAGAATCACTTTACTTGCAAACCTGTTGACTATCTGCTAGGAAACGTTGACATTAGAAACGGTATCAGAATATTGTTTTGTTTTTCTTAGCAGTGGCGTCATTTCAACTTTTTCTTAGGGGGCAAATTTCTTCTTGGGGGGGCAAACATTTTTTTTTCTTAAAATTTACTTACAAACGGGTACTCAAATTTGGCCAAAACATTTTTAATTTAATTAATTGTTTAATTTTGTACAATTTGTATACTCGTAGATGTATTTTGGAGTATTTTATTTAGAATAATATAAAATTTTATAAAAATCAGAGCCCTTGGGGGGGGGGCAAATGCCCCCCCCCCCCGCTCCCCCCCCCCAAATGACGCCACTGTTTCTTAGTAATACAAATCTAGGGAGATTTAGAATAAATAAAGGCCTCTTAA
Organism: Euborellia annulipes; assembly: GCA_023213315.1. Classification (NCBI taxonomy): domain Eukaryota; kingdom Metazoa; phylum Arthropoda; class Insecta; order Dermaptera; family Anisolabididae; genus Euborellia; species Euborellia annulipes. The sequence continues at coordinate 16,235 of JAKCPI010024599.1, forward strand.
TCAAATTTAATCTTTGCAAACCCAAATCTATTCTTATCCATTCCGTCACTCGGTCAAGAGAAAGTACGACGTGACCAAGACAAGAAATGTTAGAGAAAAAGTCTTAGACGACTTAACAATTAAGAAAGAAGCTGAAATAGCTGGATGTTCGGAAATGACAACTCAGTATTTTTCATAGGACTTCGCCAGACACTTAAACGGATGATGTATTCTTAGGCCGCAATCAGCACAGGCTTCAATTTAATTTGAAATAAAATAATTAGATTAAATTTTTCTATTTGATATATAGTAATCCCAAAAATAACTTTAATAATTATTAGTTGATTCCAAATAAGGTGTTGGATTTGCGAGAAGAAGGAGCGAAAGAGAGACAGAGAGAGAGAGAGAGAAAAACAGCTTCTTGTTGTTACCCTCTAAATTTGATAAATGGTGATAATTAAAAAAAACTTTCTTATAAAATATAGTCTATAAAATTCAATTTATTATCACGAAAAATATAATATATTCTTGTTTTATTATCAATATTTATTGGGGTCAACTTTTTAGGGTGATTAACCCAATTAGAAGAGATTCTCTCATCTCTCGTTACAATAATAATATAATCCCCTTAAATAGTAAAGAAAAAACTTCTTACAAAGTTTTATTGGTCTTAAGATTTAACAGCAATTGGCAGAACATTTTGCTCCCTTCTCTCTTCCACTATCTTTTTAATGTGTGGTAAATGGAAAAAATAAAATTCTTATAACAGGATAGTCAAATGTTTTCTCTCCTGCTACTCTCCTTAATTGGTTAGCATTAATCAAAAAATTATAATTCCTTTTTTTTACGGCCTAAAAACCATGCATAATTGTGGGGACCGTCAACTAAGTTCATAATCTACTACCTGGTGCCCCAATCAATGAAAAATACTATCTTGCTGCCAGCTGCGATGGTCCCCTCTAGGCCCTTCACTTCCTTTCTCTCCCTCAAAACCACGCAGAATTGTGGGGGTCGGCAACCACAATTCTGCTTGGTTTTGAGGCCGTACATTTAAATTTATAATAAAGGGAGAGAAAGGAACTGAAGGGGCTAGAGGGGACCACCGCAGCTGGCGGCAAATGAGTTAAGGAGTTTTTCAAATTTAGAATAAATTTTTTAATTTTATAGGGAAATTGCGTTAAAAAATCAGAAGGGGGGAGGGGGAAGAAAATAATAAAACTGTCAATTATTAGTTTTCCATTTAATTTATATGGCCTATTAATAGATCTTAATTTTTATCCAACTCTCATTTAATTATCTTTTTTAAGTCATTTAGACCTAAAAGCCTGACTAGGTCGAAGTTGATTAACACGGAATAATATCAACCTTGATATTATTCTAAATTCTATTTTTAAAATTTTATATATTTTAAATTCTAAATTAAGTTTAAAGATTTTATAATCAAATTAGAAGTCAGTTTTTTTAAATAAAATTAAATAAGGAAAAAGACGGAAAAGATTGAGCAGTTAAAGAAACATTAAAAAGTAACTTAAACATATAATACCAAGGTATATTTCTTTAAAGAAATTTAATTGAGAACAAAAACGTTGATAAAGTTTTACAAAGTGCCACTAATTGCTAAATAAACTAAATTTATTGCAAATTGTAGGTATATAATTATAGTAATAAAAATATTTTTACCGTATCAAAAAGTTCATTGAACTTGAATAAAAAATAAAAAATTTTTATTTAATTTGTTAGCATGTACTGGGAATTATTATTTACTCAAAAATATTAATTATGGAGCGCGCATTTAGAGGAGTAGCTAATTTATTATCCGCCTTAAGTGGCAATCAAATGGATATTAAGATCACTGACCAATTTTATATACTTGAATTATTCAAAAGATTTTTATCAGTTTGATAGAAGTTGCCTGCACTTAAAAAAAAAAAACGTAAATTGCTAATCAAATGGCGTTTTGTTTTTCATTTCTCTTGATTTCTTTTTTTTTTTTAACTAAATCTAACTGAATTTTCTTTTTTCTCGTATTAAATATGCCAACAAAATTTTAACAGCAAAAAATCTCATCAATTGATAGAATTTAACTTTGCTCAAACTACTGACTAGTTTCGGATCACACAGTAGTCCAAAAATACAAAAAAAAATTCAATTAATTTAAGTATTAATAAAGTAATTTAACTAAACCGGACGAACGTGGCGATTGATTGCCGGGCGAAATTTTTCTGATGTGGAAAAATTGTGATCATGGCCCTCGGGCCTTGGTTTAGTCGTTAGTATACTGATCATTTGTACCAAGGGCCGCGAGTTCGCATCCCGTCGATGGAAATTTTTTAAATTGAATTGGCTACCAACAGAAGCCGAAAAATACCTTAAATGAAATTTAAAAAAAAATTGTGATCTATGAATTTTATATTATTTTTTATTCTATTAAATATCTATAAAATTCATCTAAAAAATAAAAAAAATAAAAAAAAACTTACATCAGTAGTACTAGTACTTTTTGGCCGATTTTGTTCAAAAGCTAATTCTGGGCAGAGGCGTACCGAGGCAGTTGGGGACCTGGGGCGGAACTAGAAGAGGGGGCCTTATATTGAATTTTTTTTGGGGGGCCTCATCTTTAAATATCCCTCTCCTCCATACACAAAAATATTTTTAAAATACCGTAACAAACTGTTATATCCCTGAACCCCAAGGGCCCCGGGGCCTCAAAGAGAAATTTTGATTAAATTTTGTTTTTTTTTTTTATCTAAATTTTCCCATTTTTACTTGAGCCCTGAGGGCCCCGGGGCCTTTCAAAGGAAATTTTCATTAAATTTTTTTTTATAAATATATGGGGGCCTATGCCGGCTCGGGGCCTGGGGCGGACCGCCCCTCTCGCCCCCCCTTCGGTACGCCACTGATTCTGGGTTCAATTTTAAGAATGAAAAAATTGAGCTAGGAGGTTGAAATTTTAATTTTAAGTTAGACACCCCTACGGAGCGTGGAAATAACCTCTCTCGGCCAAAGAGTACTAGTACTTTACTGATGTTCTTTTTCAGTTTTTTTCGGTTTCCTAAAAATTCTCTCCAACGATTTTGTTTAAAATTGAAAAATCAATTCTTTTTTTAGATGCTCTTTAAAATGTATATTCTCATTTTTCCATTGATATCTTCTGAAAACCACTTTATTCTTGTACTTCATAGGGAAAGATAGGAGAAATGGTTGCGATGGTAACAAAATATAAATATTTTCCCCCCGTTTATAAATTATACATCTTCTTTCTTTGCTGTTATTATTCCCGCGGCGCGGGTCGGCAATAAAGGGGTTGGCGGAATAGTTTTTTTTTTGCGACCGGAAGAAATAGAACAGGCCGGCCCGTCGCACGGCCTGACGCCTGTTAAAAACTTAGAAGGAAGGGACTGACATGTAAAGAATAGAAGGACTGTCAGTCCCAGCTTGGGAAGCTCGTGGTTGCCATCCACGTAAGATGTGGGCCCCTGAGCAAGATTATAAATTATACATCTTGAATACTAATATACGTTTCAACGGAAACTAAATAAATGTCGACACAACAAATCTGCTGTGACAAGCGCAGAACACAACTTTCGATTATCGAAGGTAAGAGAAAGTTCTGTGCTGTGCGATCAGTCACATCAGATTTTTTTAATTGGTATCCCGACTCTGCCCTGTTTAAAGAATGTTTCGGACATCTCTAAAAGTTTTATATAAAAAATAATCTTCATAATATATGATACTTTAAAAAATGAAATAGCCCAAACTAAGATGAGAAAAAAAAATGAAAATAATTGATATATAATAAGAGTGCGAAAGATTAAAAGAACGCACGCATAAACATAGAAAAAAAAGCTATATAAAATAAAATATTTTAATTTTTGCTGTAATCATAAAAAAAAATTTTTAAATCCAATTATTTTTATAGTTTGAAATATATATCAGAAAATGTATATGTCCAAATGCCGAATTAAATATTAAAAGAGACAGACAATCTACATTTAATCTTTATTTTCGGCAAAATTTAGGAATGTCAATGTCATTTGATAATTACACACGTTTTATTGACTGAAATCAAGAAAAATATTTCAAACACGCCTGGAATTGATCTCAGGGTTTTGCGCTTCAAAAATTCTTATTCAAGTTAACAAATTTTCTTGGTTAGAAATTACAAAAAATTGGTTACAATATGTAGTAACTAAATCAGCTAAAATTTTTTAATTTCCAAAAAAAAAGTCATCAATCACCCGGAGTTAAGATATGCCGCCTATGGGCTAAAGTCCATTTGCCGCCCCCTCCTATAGTTCATAACTTAATTCCTTAATACATTTGTTTTATACGATAAATGTTTATTTAAATTCGTAAGGAAAATATTATCAACTTCTAAAATACTTCATTTAAACTTTTGAAAAAATTGTCAAACTGCTGCCCCTGAAAAATTTTTGCCGCTCTAGTCCGCAGCCCTCTTAGCCTATTTATAAATACAGCCCTGAAACACTCGATAAGTTGAATATTTTAAAAAAAGAAAAGAAATAAGTTACTGGATATTATCACGATCGAAAATTTTTTTTGTTGGCTCTGTCGAAAGCTCTTGGGCCGGCGATCTAGAATAAAGGTAATCCTCCGGGAAGTCCTGGTTCGAGTCCAGGGGCCACAATTCGGCCAATCAAACACAAATTCATCTTTCAAATTATTATTTAAGTTTTCCCACCCAAAATATAAACTAGTTCACTTTCCCTCTCTTTCCTGGATCAGTCCCTCATAGCTATATATCCAGCCTATTAAGAAATAACTTTACTCCTCCTCTTGCCGAGAGATTAGAGACAAATGTCAAAATTGATAACCTTTGAAGTCAAGAGATGTAACTTCAGATTTCAGACAATCCAATGAATGGTAAATATCTCTGAATCACATAAATCATCATTAACAATATAAGTAGTCTATATGGTGAAAAACATACGTGCGATAAAAATTCATATGACCGTGAGTCCGCAATTGGAGAGGGTGCATTAAGCCAGAGATTTCAAATCAATTATGGTTGCCAAAATTAGAGATCTTTCGATCAAAATATATATTTATAATAATAAAATATGGTCAAAGTCTTTAATTTTGGAATAAGATGAATTTAAATTTCTTACGATTTGATTTGATTAAAGTGGAATTTGGCAAGTGCCTATAAGCTTTATTACGTCTATTAAGAAGGATGCTAATAAGAGATACCCCGAAGTGAGCGCTTTTCCAAACTGTCCCCCTAATGCCTTCTTAATGAGGGGCGGACTTGTCTAA
>JAKCPI010024600.1:0-13056 GCA_023213315.1 Euborellia annulipes
TTTCATACTTTTTTTGGTAACTTTGAAGCGTCTGGCAAGAGTTATGGCCCATGGTAAGTGTCTGGCAGTAATGATTATTAACTTTTAACAATATTCTCTAAAAATATACGTAAAAATCAAGAATGAGAAAATAAGTATATTTAGTACTATTTTTACCAATGTTTGGCACTTGGTTACCTATAAATTGGCCCACGGCCCAAATTTGCAAATATGCTTACACTCAAAGTACGTACTAACACTACTTTATCCAATACATTTTATTTGTGAGAAAATGAGTATTGTCTGGGGGCTCTGGGATCTTGGACTATAAAGTGGTCTTCTAAAGATTTCAATGGCAAAATGAGAATATACATTTTAAAGAGCATCTAATCTAAAAATAATTGATTTTTGAATTTAAAAATGAATCGTGTGGTCAAGTTTGGAACTTTGGTGCTAAATGCAACTAAATATATCTCGACACAAAAAATCTGGTGCAACCAGTCACACCAGATTTGTGCTTTTCTAAGATTATTATGCTAATCTGATCTGCATCGTTAGATATATAAAAAAAGTAAAAGAAAAAGGGAAAGCGTACGGCGGCTTGATTGTATCCCACACCCACCCACTACTTACCCTTAACGTTAACGTTATCATAGAAATAACACGAAAAAAAAAAAAGGAAATTTTGTTTTTCTTTGCAGTTCATAAATGGAGGGTCCTTAGAGCAGCTGATCCAGACAAGAAGTTCCGGCGGGAGTATCGGCCTTCCATATCGAGTGCGCATGGGACTGGCACTGGACATCGCCAAAGGGATGGAATATTTGCACAGTAAAGGACTCTTTCATAGAGATCTCACGAGCAAAGTAAGTAGCCTGCCTGCCTGCTATGCTCCTCATTTAAATACTTTAAAACTCAAACGTTTTATTTATCTTCAACCGCAATTGAATTTATTCCCGAAGCAAAACACTTACTTCCTTCTTCAGTGGTACTAACAAAATAAATTTGAATGGTTGGGGAATTTCATTGTTGATTAGCGCGTTTTACGGTAAAATAAATTCATTTGTCACTAAAACAAGTGTTATTTGTTGAGAGGTGTTTTCTCCCTGAACAGAGCTGGATGATTGGCAACAATCATTTCGAGAATCCTCTTCTTCACTATTTACAACAAAATAACAATTGTAAGGCCCCCCAGATAACAAATTATTAGTTAAGTTGCTGCTCTGATGTTGATTCTCTTTCTGAGTAATCAATCAAGAAATATTTTTGCATGTCGAAACGAATTTAATTCAAAAGCAGCCAGGGGGGGATCTGGTGTGACTGGTCGCGCAGCACATAATTTTTTCTTAATTTCGGTAATTTAAAGGCGCATTCTGTACTTGTTTGCCAGAATGTAAATACAAATCAAATTTTTAAGTATTAATATTTAAAATTTTACATTAAAAATAAATTTTTTTGCGAAAAAAGTTGTTGTTTTTTCAAATTTCGGGGGGGGGGGGGTAATTGTCCCCTTTACCCCCCCTCTTGAAAGCAGCAAACACAAAAAGAAGTTCCCGAGTTTGTTTACTCCCTTGCTTCCCATTATATAATATTTTTCTACTACATACTTAAACAAAAATGAGCGAGTTAGGAAAACGAAAACGTTTGATGAAAATGAATGAAAGTTAGAAGAAAACGCAGCCAAAATTTCTTCTTTAAAAATATATATTACCAGCTGACGTTTCGGTTTTGGTCAAAGCCATCCTCGGAGCTGTTATTGGTCATTATGTACATATACAATACAATTCAAAATATATGTACATAATGACTAATAACAGCTCCGAGGATGGCTTTGACCAAGCCGAAACGTCAGCTGTTAATATATATTTTTAAAGAAGAAATTTTGGCTGCGTTTCTTCTAACTTTAATTCCTGATACAAATTCCACCAGCCATAAAATACCCTTATACGAATGAAAATCAATTTTTCACCGAAACCTCGGATTAACCGGCCAGGGTCTTGGTCCCAACCAGGAGAGGTATTACTCTATTTGTATTTTATGTTTTAGAAAGGAATTTTCCCGTTCTTTCTTTCTTTCAAAAGAAAGTGAAATGAAATTTGATATTCAAAGATAGAAACGTGATGCATAAATGCGTTAATTACTCTTTTCTCTCTCTCTCTCTCTCTCTCTCTTTCTCTTGATTATTTGATTAAGAAAATCTCAACATTTTCAGTAGCAATTATCTCAAAATATTTCCTTTTTTTTTTCTTTAATCTAAGAATAATTTCTTCAAGTTAAAAATAAAACGCCAAGTTAAATATATAAATTCAATGCAATGAGAGAGAGAGGAGAGAGAGAAAAGTTTCCCCTATCGAATTTCATTCAAAAGGAGCACACAAGTGAGAGGCGTACCTAGGGAGGCAAACCTCCAGACGATTGATCTCTTCATTTGCATAGGAATGAATGAGATAAGATAAGGAAAAGGGGAGGGGAGGGGGTAATTAAGCAACCCTAATGACGTCAAAATTTATGTAATATTCATATTATTAATAATAAATTCCCATCAGAAAAGAATAGCGAACTGTTAAATAACCTTCAAGGTTGTCTCTAATGAATGGATAGATTCGCGATTTCCTCCCCCCCCCCCCTCCCCCGTGAAACCTGACAAGTGTCAATTAGCCAGCCATTGATGTGACCGGATGTTTGCCTGTCACGTTGCAACGCTCGTTGTCTCATCGACGAAAATTGTTCTATTTTATGGATACTGGGCCTTTCCAATGAGAAGGGTGTCCTCTATCTCTGAGCGCTTCTCGTTCGTTCTATAGGCTACCACAGATACGCCTTAGTCGTATTTTATTTATTTTCTCGTCTCGTCTGGTCGGCGAGGGCCCATCATGTTATTGTTTTTGACTAGCTGTGGGGCCCGCCTTCGGCCTTCCCACTCCTGCTCTGTGGCATATATTATAAATACCTATCGATATATTTATATGATAGGCCTATTAATTTTCACATTTATTGGTCGATCAGGTTAATTCACGGACAGCCTTTTAATAAACTCACTTTCGAGTCTTTTCGCATCTAGTTAAGATAATCATATGATTAAATAAGAGCCCAGATCTTGATTAAATAGCCAAATCCCAAAGTTCGCTATAAGGGGTGAAATTAGAAACACAAATCTTGTTTATTTATTTTTAAAAAAAATTTTCCTTATACCTCAAATAGCTAATCTTTATATATATAATTCTTCTGTACGTGTGTATGTGACTGAACTCCTCCTAAACAACTGAACCGATTTTGATGAAATTTTTTGTGTATGTTTGTGAGAATCCCGGACAGGTTTTAATTCACAAATAACAATAAGTTAATGAGTAATTAACCGTTAAAATAAGAAAAATAAAAATTAGGAGAAAGGGTTGCCATGGTAACAAAATATAAATATTTACCCATGTTTACGATTTTTTATTTATTTACATTTTGAATTGTAAAATATCGGCGTAAATTTTTTGTTTGTGTATCGGGAGAGTCCCGGAAAGGATATGATTCACAAAAAATCTTAAGTTCATGAATAATTAACCGTTAAAATAATCTATATATTATAAAAATGAATTGGGAAAAATGTTTGTATGTACCGGTATGTATATAAGTAGGCGAGCAAGGGGGTCCAGGGGCGCAGCCCCCTGCTAGATGGAAAGCCCCGCCGAAGGCGGGGCTTGCGTCTAGTTATTTGTAAAAAAAAAACTTATTTTTTTAACTCGTGTTCGTGTGTACTATATCGATGATTTTTTTATCTGTTGGTTAAGTTTGCTAGTTGTCTAGAAGTGAAGCAATCGGTCCTTAGTATGTTATTAAAAAAAGCAAACATTTTTCTTTCTCTATCTTATAGATATAGATATGCACGTATATTAATAGACAAAACTCTATCTTGTTTATTCTACAGTCTAACTAAATATTTAATTAAATTTAATCTGCAATTTCAATATTTTATTTTATTACGAAGGAATTCCGACTAAAACCTTTTGCTTACTTTCTTCATTCGAGGTTATTTATGTGAATTGTTGAAAAAATCATTCCATACGCGATGAATCAGGTTTGTTCATTTCACTTGCCATGGTAAAAAGTGCAAAGCTGTAAAGGCACACTATCCAGGTCAAAAGGTGCAAACTGGCTAGAACAAAAAGTGCAACTTTTGTTATCTGTTCGATTCAAATCATGAACTTGTAAAATGGGTTCTTAATAACCTTACCTTCAATTGTCATTTTTATAAAGTGGATTCTTGAATAAATAAAAATAAATAAAGAAATACATTTTTCTACAATTAAATTCTTAAATAAAAGAAAAATCAAATTAATTAATTTAAATAAAATAATATACCATCAGCTATCACATCATGTGGAGAAATATTTTTCTTATGGTTAATGTAAAAAAATTAATAAATAAATTTATAAACTTTTTTAATTTGTCTACTTATCTTTCGAAAGAACATGAATGGCCGATTGTTCTTTGTATTCATTTATTAGAATTAAAGTGGCTTCTTCAGGCCAATTTGTTTTTACATCTAAAATTGAAAGAATTAAATAGATTACATAGTACAATATAAAAAAATTAAAATTAAAATAGCGGGCAAACTAACCTTGTCATTTTGTAACATTGATCCTTAAATAAATGAAAATAATTATTAATAATAAAGGAAATTAATGAAAAAAAATGAAAATAAAACTTTAAAACATAATTATCTTCTTATTATTTATTAATCAGGTATATTATTTAAATCGAGTTGAAATGAAAGAAAATGGCGACTGAGTGAAAGGCGGTCTTCTACTAAAGCTTTGGCGCTGAGATCGGCCTGCACAATTCACACCATTGGGTCAAATTATGCAGCAAAATCTTCATTTTCGAACGAACAGAAGCTAGCGTGCAAAAAATGAAAGGAACAGTAAGAAGGGCAAAAGGTGTAAATTATACTGCAATGGCAAGCGAAACGAACAAACTTATTGTCTGTCAAAGCAAGTGATTTGTTTCTCCCCACTCTAGGGGGGTCGTTACAGGTATAGAGAGCCAAAAAAAGAAGTCTTATTTATTTTGGCATTTCTTTCTTTCTTTCTTTTCTAAATATCACTTTCAACGATGAATCAAAATAAGAACACGGAATATTTCCATTAAAGAATTTTTATTTTCTACAAAGTGTTTTTTTTTTTTTGTTAATAAGGAGGAGGGGGGGGGGGGGAATTAGTAGTATTAAAATTAGACTCCCCCTCTCTCTATCTCTATCTCTTTCTGATGAATTAGAAGAGATAGAGGGCGTTTAGTTGGCAAGAAATTTTTTGCATTTGGCATCATCTCTCTGAGAAATAGAGAAAATTCTTCTCTCTCGCTCATTGCATAAGTATTTGTCAAAATATAATATTCTCGTGCGCTAGTGAGTTAGTAAACACTTCGAATCCTCTCTTTTTCATTATCCCCTAATAGTGGGGAGGAAAATATCCCTTAGGAAAATTAATAATATTTTTTATTCACAATTCGAGGCCACATATTTATTTATACCTTAATAAATAAATATCTACGGTGAAAATGAAGAGAAAAACAACAAGTATGGAGCGAGATAGCAAAATTCATGGGCGTAGCCAGACATCTTGTTAGGGGTGGGGGCAACCATTCGTTAGGACGAGAGGGGGTTTGCAATTAAAATAAACATAGATTATTAAATATAGTTATATTTAATTATTTTCTTTATATAGGCTCATTTAAAAAAAAAAAAAAATTCCCAATTGGAAAAGTATATATTTGTTTTTAATAGATAAAAAATTTTCAGGACAAGCCAGGGGGGCATTGGTCCCCCTGCCCCCCTCTGGCTACGCCCATAGCGAAACAGGGCTGGGTCCTAAAGGCAGATATAAATATTCCTGAAGATGGCCCGAAATTAGCCGTGGAAGTTTCGCTTTCGCACGGGATCGGGGGGTTTCAGCCCCTAATTGTTTAATTTTCAAAATTATGAAATTTTTGTGTATAATATATAATTAGAATTCTGTCTATTAGTAAGCGTTACTCCAACGTTGGAAATGATTCTCGAAAATGTTTTAGCCCCCCCAAACCTGTACTCTACAGCCATACACATCTCATAGATAGATAGACGTCTATCTGTTAATTGAACAAAATGTGAATTGTTCTTACAAGTTTCTCTTCACTAGTGTATAATTAGCTTTTGATTAAGGATTATTTTCCCCTGGACCGTAGAGTTCTCGCTTCTTTTCGCTAGTGGCTTCCGACTATTGGAATGGAAATACCTTGTAGCAGCACACAGTAAAAGCAGAAATAAAGTTTATTTATTCAATCTTAGCTATTTCGCCATGATTAGTTAGCATTTTCAGAAAAACTTGTGGCACACACTGCTGAGTAATTTCATGAATCTTGAGGACCAAATGGACCTGTTGAGGAAGACGCTGCATCCACGATCGTCGTCGGTCGATGGCTTTTTGCATATCATTCAACAATTTACGAAGACGACTATCTCTTTAAAATGACATCTGATACTTGTTGATGTTGGATGTTATTGGTACTTATACCAGCAGTGAAGAACTGGGATTCAACTTGAAAAAACCAAAATCCAGGAACTTTAACCGAGACTCGTGAGATTTCTTCTCTTCTGCCACTACCTTCGGATGCCATAATTCTCGGGGTGACCAATTTAGCAGAACGATGTTAATTAAGTTTATTCAATCTTTGGAAATATAATGAAGAATTCAATTCTGTATCGACTTATTCAAGTTTTATTGAAGAATAGGCAGTGGGGGGGGGGGGGGGGTGGCAAAATCCTATCGTCTTTTTAACATCAACAGACCCCAGATTGTCTGAGTAATCGGCGTCATTGGATTGAGAAAAAAAATCTGGTGTGATTAGATGCTCATCTCAAGTAACTCGAAACGTTACGCTGTTATTAAATGCCACTGAAGAAGAATTAAAAAATAAAAAAAAAAACTATTTTTTCCTATTATTAAAAATTTCGTAAAAAAGCAGGAAAAAAAAATTTCTTTTCTTTCTTAACATCTCTTTAATAGTTTGTGATGTCATAATATCCTGATCGTTTCTATTTCATTATTTTTTAATTATTGCTCTCTCGGTATAAAGGAAATTTATCTTCATTGATATTTCCACGTCTTAATTAGTGAGTAATTGCTCTTTTGTTTTTTTTTTTTAATTATAAGCAAAGAATATTATCTGGTGTGACCGATATGTGCTGTCACTCACACCTGATTCCCCACGCCCCGTCAAGGAAGAAATGTTTCTGATGAGTCGGAGACATGGGGAAAAAAAAATCTGCCAGGAATGTTTCGGTAAATTTTAAAGCACCATCTTCAGTTATATGTCTTGGAGAAGACACATTTCAAAAATTCTTCTTTCTCGTCTCTCAAAATCAAAATATTAAAGTGCTGCACTTTTTATTATTATTATTATTTTTTTTTTTAATAAAAATACAACATTTTGGCTCCTCTTCGTTACTTCTTCATGTTAAATAAAGTACAAAGATCGGTTAAGCGTCCGGCGCATGCGTAGTAAGGAAGATTACAAGCAACACACTTTTCCTTAATGCGCATGCGCATGATACTCTCGGATGCTTAATCAAAGTGCAAAAAATCAAAGACAATTTTTGTTTTTGCACGAGTTAGACGAACTATTACCGAATATCTCTCGGCCTCTCCGATTAATGAGTAATAAATAATAATATAAATTTCATAAATTGGCAATAGCCATGAAGTTAGACACAAAAGACAATTAAAAACAATGAGGAAAAAAAAGAAATTAATTTAATTATTGATATGTCAAATTGATCATTAGAAAAATATCAATTATCGATATTTTAAATAAAGACATGAGGGTTTCTTTTAAAATTCTACAAAACGTTCAAAGCAACAAGAAAATTGGCAACGAGGATAAACCTGAAGTTTAATTAATTAAATATCAAAATAAAATATAAGGTAAATTGCATTTAAAATATTATTTATAAACATTTTTCGACCAAATATTAAAAGAGCCAGCAACAAATGATTGAATCCATTAAGAAACGTGCAATTTCTAATCAAAGTAAGAATTTCTTCTTTCTCCGATCCGAAATTCCTTCAAAGATGCAATGCAAATGTATATTTATAAAGCAAACATTTGCTTTTTGTGTTTTGGCCTCTTTTCATGCAAAGTTTTCTTGTTCCACCTTCTCTCTCTCTCTCTCTCTCCCAATGCAAATTTTTTTTTCCTTCTTTCCTAGCGTGTGTAGATAGAGTGTGATCTCCGGTGGCATTTATATTTAGTTTTTTGGCGTTCTCGTGTTGCTTGACTGACTAACTCTCTCTCTCTCTCTCTCTCTTTCTGTCCACAGAATGTTCTCATCAAACGCAACGAGGTTACCGACGAGATGACCGCCGTCGTCGGCGATTTCGGCCTCGCAGCCAAGATACCCGATCCACTGTAAGACTCACGGCAGAGGAGTTGGGCCGGCCAACGGAGCGCACAAATTTATTCTTTTGGAATAACCTTCCTTCCTATACATTTCCTATAGGAGAAATCGAGAACAAATAATTGCTAATTTATAGGAATTTTCCACTTTATTTTTAACTATTATGGGAGTAATGCATTCGGGAGAGGTCTCAAATAAAGCAGTCGCGTATAATCTTCGATTAAGGGGCGCGTCTCGAGGTGTTGGTTTTGAGAGCTAGCGACCTCAAATTTTGGCTAATCTTTACTATAAAGTTCGCTCCCACCAGAGAGCGCTGGCGTGCTTTACTCACGATTCTCTCGGTCTCCACTTTGTGATTCGATCTTTGAATTTAATTTTAAAATCGCCATCATAAATTCAACATATAACCTACGGCAAAAATAAACAAAAACAAAAAAATAAAAATATTCAACATAACATGCTTTGGAAAATGAATTATTTATAATTACTTGCAGAAATCCCAATGTAAGCCAGCGCTCTCTGGTGGGAGCGAACTTTATAGTAAAGATTAGCCGCTAAATAAATTATTTTATTGTGGAACACAATCGCTGGTTTTTATTTTTTCCATTAACCTTATTGAATCGGGCGTGATCCTATATGACGGTAAGTAAATTTTTATTAAAATTGGGAAGTTTTTCTGGGAGAATTCACCTCCTTCCTTTATTAGCCTAAAAAGAGGTGTCGGTAAGCTTTGATCGAGATATATGCCAAAATAAGGAAAATTTTGAAGAAATACAAGGACCACATTAACCATTAAAAATATATATTTTTACTTACTTTTTTGGGATTTTTCTTTCTCCATTGTAATTTAGATGACAAAAACCTTCAGACTGACCTATTCTGATTGAGATAAGTAAAGAAATTTATTAGAGTTGAAAATATAAAAAATAATTTTATCGAAAATTGTTTATTTTTTTTTTTTAATAAACAATGATAAAGGAGCTAACTTCAGATGATAATTGAAAAAAAAAATATGGGGATTGAAGAAAGTGGCAAGCCCTCGCAACTGGCAGTGAATACTTTAACTTTTAATACAATATGAAGTTAGCTCCTTTATCGTTCAATATTAAAAAAATAATAAACAATTTTCGATAAAATTATTTTTTATATTTTCAACTCTATTTAATAAATTTCTTTACTTATCTCAATCAGAATAGGTCAGACGCAAGGTTTTTGTCATCTAAATTACAATGGAGAAAGAAAAAACCCAAAAAAGTAAGTAAAAATATATATTTTTAATGGTTAATGTGGTCCTTGTATTTCTTCAAAATTTTCCTTATTTTGGCATATATCTCGATCAAATTGGCTTACCGCCACCTCTTTTAGGCTAATAAAGGAAAGGGAGGTGAATTCTCCCTGAAAAACTTCCCAATTTTAATAAAATTTACTTACCGTCATATAGGATTTAGCCTTGAATCGTCCCAGCATTATTATTGATATAATTATAATTAATAGGAGCCCTCTACCCGGGACTCAGAGAGGAGAAAGAGATTAGTTTCTCGTGACTGGAGTCCCGGGTTCGCTTCCCGTTCTGGAAAAATTATTCCAATTGAATTGGCTACCAATCATTTGAACAGGGCCGGAACTAGGAGATTTGTTAGGAGGGGCAAAATTTAATTTGCCGCCCCCGCCCTTCCCCCGCGCTGCCACTGTAACTAACAAATTGATTATAAAATTTTAATCTTTCTTTAAATGTGAGTCTCGCCTCTAAAATTTTGCCGCCCTAGGCCATGGCATAATGGTAATTCTTGTTTCTTAGAGGGGATGGGAATTTGAAATACGAATATATTTATAAATTATGCATAATATAGTTAAATAGAATTTGCTTGTAGCTGGGAATCGTAGATGAGGACAAAAAGGAGAAACGTCGCATAGAACGCCCAGGCACGAAGCTCATGCGCTCAATTGTTCTCAAATATATTTCTACAAAATTGACAATCTCTCTCATAAAATTCATATATGCACTGAAGATGGCCTCTGTATAGGAGCCGAAATATTTGCAAATAAATTGCGGCAAATGTCTAAATCCCCATCTGCTAATTTCATTTTGTTTTTTGTGGACCACTTTTCCTATTTTGCCGCCCCCCCCCCCCTAGATCCGGCCCTGCATTTGAAATAAATAGGGATGAGGAGACGGGCGGCGAGGACAGTAAATGAGCTCAGGAAAAAGAAGTTTCTAGAATTAATAATGTTTTATTTGTTATATAATAAAATAAATATGTTTGCTAAAATGAATAATTAAATGTGTTGTTTTCAGGTCCGGTTATCGGCTCGGGACAGTTGGCTCTCCCTATTGGATGTCCCCTGAATGTCTAAAAGGCCATTGGTATGATCATCGGTCAGATGTCTTCTCCTATGGCGTTGTCCTGTGCGAGATGATCGCTCTTGTCTCTGCCGACCCTGATACCCTACCTAGGACGGACAACTTCGGCCTCGATTATCTCGCCTTCTCTGAAATGTGTCCACGAGATTGTCCCCCACTTCTTTTAAGGCTCGCCTTCCACGCCTGCACGGTATATAAATAAAATTATTTCTCAAATGAATCAACAAACGATTTGACTCCGTCATTGAGAAAAAAGAATTCCATATTTCCCATTTTATAATAACGATAGATGCGGGTGGCAATTTAACAACATCTATTCGAGATATTCTCAGGTGATATGATTTCTCGATTAAACTGAAAGGAATAGAATTAAGAAACGAAATAAAAAATTTGGAATTAAAATTTTTATCTACTATCTTAAAACAAAGACCAAGGAAAAGGGAAACTCTTTTCTATTATCTATTCAAAGTTGTGCCTGTGAGATGCATAGATGGATAATTGTGTCCAGGAGCAGCCAATAAAAGGACTCTGTGCGCTCTCTCACAGGAGGCGTTTTGGTTCTTTTATTCTAAGAGCCATCTTCAGTCCTTAGATCAGATTTGTTAGTCAGTGATATTTGATACTATACCCATCGTTGGAACCATTGACCCATGGAATATAAAGCAATAATTGAATTAGTTGGAATTATTAATCATTAGTTGGCGAAAGCACCTGTAGCTACATAGAAAATTATATTACTGATTAAGATTTGGTGTTTTTTTCATGTGGACGGTCGCATTTGTAAGGGAATTGATTTGTTGATTTGTGTTAAATTTACTTAGAAATGTAGAAAATATTTCATAATCAAATGTTTTTAAATTAGAGAATCATTAAAATAGATTAGAAGTAAGAAGAACCAAATGTTACTTTATTTGACGCGCAGTGTATATGCCAAATGTTATAATTGACTAACTCTGTGCCATTATAGGCCTATATACTTATCTGATCTAAGGACTGTTAAAATAAAAGAACCGAAACGTCTCTTGTGATTGGAACAGCATACAGTCTTTTTATTGCCTCCTGTCCACATTATATTATCTAATTGAAAACATAATAGTTGGGAGTTTTTTAAGGATTAACGGATAACTCCCTCTGGGGCCGAAGCCCTTTTTCCCGCCCCGCACCCCCTCCCCTTCCACCCACAAGAGATAGTGCTTAGAAAATAAAACAGAACTAAATAAATCTCCTTGAAGATTCTTTTTGCTTTTTGGCATCTTAGGCCCCTTGATGACACCTCATTATTTAAATTATACGTGGGGGCCCAGGCACATTTATTTAAACCATTTGGTGTCCAACCGAACCCGGGTGCCCTTGGCAGAGCTTGATTGCCAGGGTAAGACAACGATTCTATGCGTATGGGTGTTATTAGAAAACCTTAGTCAATTTTAAAAGGTCAATAACAAATAATTTTTCAGTTGAACTGACTACTTTTTGGAGATAAAGGCAATCCATCCAATTTATAGTGGAAATCCAAATTAAGGTAGTAGGGGGGAAACACTTGTTAAAAAGGTTTATTTTAAAATGACCAAATCCTATTTCTAAACGACTAATGTGCTATAAATGATATCAAAGAATAATTAAATTAATTATAAAAAAAACAAAAACATATCAATAATAAGAGTTAAGAAGAACGTTTCGTATGGAATCTTCCTGCCTCCTTTGGTCTTTTCTCGGTCCTGTTTATCACGAGAACCAGAACAGAGTCAATTCTAAAAAAAAAATTCAGAACTATCTTAAATGACTTCATAAGTTTACAACGGAGTTTGTGTCCATAGGCGCCGGAACTGGGGGGGGCAAGGGTACATTGCCCCCCTGGCATCCTACAGGGGGGGGCAGAGGGGGGCAAAATTTCTTCTTTTATTTCATTTATTATTAAAAATGATATATTTTTACTTTTGAAAAATAAAATCTTCTAAATTAAAAGAGTAAGAAATTCATTTTTTTCCAAATTTTTTCCAAAAATTTTTGAAAAATCACTACCAAATTTTTTAAAATTTTAATTTTATTAAAATTGTGATTTTATTTAAAATTTTTAAAGTTTTATAGTAGATTTGTTTTTGTTTTATACTATTTGAACATATTAAATTATTTTAATTTTCTAAAAAAAATTTTTGCCCCCCTGATTCAAATTCGTTCCGGCGCCCCTGTTTGTGTCCCTGTGTTATCAATATTGACTTTTGTCTTTTTGCACACCTTTAAAAATGAGTTCACCCCTCCCCCCCCTCCCCCTCCTCCCCTTCCACCATCTCATCACTAT
>JAKCPI010024601.1:0-11768 GCA_023213315.1 Euborellia annulipes
GGGATCTCATTTTTAAAGGTGTGCAAAAAGACAAAAGTCAATATTGATAACACAGGGACACAAACTCCGTTATAAGCTTATGAAGTCATTTAAGATAGTTCTGAATTGAATTGACTCTGCTCTGGTTCTCGTGATAAACAGGACCGAAAAGACCAAAGGAGGCAAATTCCATACAAAACGTTCTTCTTAACTCTTATTGATATGTTTTTGTTTTTTATAATTAATTTAATTATTCTTTGTATCATTTATAGCACATTAGTCGTTTGAAATGATTTGATCATTTTAAAATAAACCTTTTAACAAGTATTTCCCCCTTTCTATAATTGAATTTCCACTATAAATTGGATGGATTGCCTTTATCTCAAAAAGTAGTCAATTCAACGAAAATATTATTTTCATACCAAAATTGACTAAAATTATTTAATAAAACCCATGCCATAGAATCGTTGTCACCCTGTGTAATCAAATGCCAAGGGGCGCGGGTTCGGTTGGACACCAAATGGTTTAAATAAATGTGCCTGGGCCCCCACATATAATTTAAATAATGAGTGTCATCAAGGGGCCTAAGATGCCAAAAAAAGCAAAAAGAATCTTCAAGGAATTTATTTAGTTCTGTTTTATTTTCTAAGCACTATCTCTTGTGGGTGGAAGGGGAGGGGTGCGGGGCGGGAAAAAGGGCTTCGGCCCCAGAGGGAGTTATCCGTTAATCCTTAAAAAACTCCAACTATTATGTTTTCAATTAGATAATATAATGTGGACAGGAGGCAATAAAAAGACTGTATGCTGTTCCAATCACAAGAGACGTTTCGGTTCTTTTATTTTAACAGTCCTTAGATCAGATAAGTATATAGGCCTATAATGGCACAGAGTTAGTCAATTATAACATTTGGCGTATACACTGCGCGTCAAATAAAACGTAACATTTTGGTTCTTCTTACTTCTAATCTATTTTAATGATTCTCTAATTTAAAAAACATTTGATATGAAATATTTTCTACATTTCTAAGTAAATTTAACACAAATACAAATCAATTTAATACAATTTAAATAAAATGAAGACAAAAATGTCGATTTTCAATTTGAGGGACAAATCAACATAATCTCGATATGTTTTGTTGGGTATTAATTGCGAATTTTGTTTTTAAAGAATATTAATAAAATAGACAGAGAAAAAGTGGAATGGAAAGTTTATTTTAAAATTTTATAAATTTGGCGTTAATAAAAATATTTCGACATTTTTGTCTTTGATTGTAATTATTTATTAAAATGATATGGATTTGTGTTAAATTTACTAGGAAATGAATTAAAATTAAATATTAAATGTTTAATAAATTACAGTATCAACGTTTTTTTAGATGTGCAAGTATACATTGTTGTTTCGTCATCAAAAAATTAATTACAAATGCGACGGTCCACATGAAAAAAACACCAAATCTTAATCAGTAATATAATTTTCTATGTAGCTACAGGTGCTTTCGCCAACTAATGATTAATAATTCCAACTAATTCAATTATTGCTTTATATTCCATGGGTCAATGGTTCCAACGATGGGTATAGTATCAAATATCACTGACTAACAAATCTGATCTAAGGACTGAAGATGGCTCTTAGAATAAAAAAGAACCAAAACGCCTCCTGTGAGAGAGCGCACAGAGTCCTTTTATTGGCTGCTCCTGGACACAATTATCCATCTATGCATCTCACAGGCACAACTTTGAATAGATAATAGAAAAGAGTTTCCCTTTTCCTTGGTCTTTGTTTTAAGATAGTAGATAAAAATTTTAATTTCAAATTTTTTATTTCGTTTCTTAATTCTATTCCTTTCAGTTTAATCGAGAAATCATATCACCTGAGAATATCTCGAATAGATGTTGTTAAATTGCCACCCGCATCTATCGTTATTATAAAATGGGAAATATGGAATTCTTTTTGCTCAATGACGGAGTCAAATCGTTTGTTGATTTTTTAATTTACGATATATACCGTGCAGGCGTGGAAGGCGAGCCTTAAAAGAAGTGGCGGACAATCTCGTGGACACATTTCAGAGAAGGCGAGATAATCGAGGCCGAAGTTGTCCGTCCTAGGTAGGGTATCAGGGTCGGCAGAGACAAGAGCGATCATCTCGCACAGGACAACGCCATAGGAGAAGACATCTGACCGATGATCATACCAATGGCCTTTTAGACATTCAGGGGACATCCAATAGGGAGAGCCAACTGTCCCGAGCCGATAACCGGACCTGAAAACAACACATTTAATTATTCATTTTAGCAAACATATTTATTTTATTATATAACAAATAAAACATTATTAATTCTAGAAACTTCTTTTTCCTGAGCTCATTTACTGTCCTCGCCGCCCGTCTCCTCATCCCTATTTATTTCAAATGCAGGGCCGGATCTAGGGGGGGGGGGGGGGCCCGGGCAAAATAGGAAAAGTGGTCCACAAAAACAAAATGAAATTAGCAGATGGGGATTTAGACATTTGCCGCAATTTATTTGCAAATATTTCGGCTCCTATACAGAGGCCATCTTCAGTGCATATATGAATTTTATGAGAGAGATTGTCAATTTTGTAGAAATATATTTGAGAACAATTGAGCGCATGAGCTTCGTGCCTGGGCGTTCTATGCGACGTTTCTCCTTTTTGTCCTCATCTACGATTCCCAGCTACAAGCAAATTCTATTTAACTATATTATGCATAATTTATAAATATATTCGTATTTCAAATTCCCATCCCCTCTAAGAAACAAGAATTCCATTATTCGTGGTGGATATATGGTTAGGCCCGTGATGCCATGGCCTAGGGCGGCAGAATTTTAGAGGCGAGACTCACATTTAAAGAAAGATTAAAATTTTATAATCAATTTGTTAGTTACAGTGACAGCGCGGGGGAAGGGAGGGGGCGGCAAATTAAATTTTGCCCCTCCTAACAAATCTCCTAGTTCCGGCCCTGTTCAAATGATTGGTAGGAATAGTTTTTCCAGAACTGGAAGCGAACCCGGGACTCCGGTCACGAGAAACTAATCTCTTCTCTCTTGAGTCCCGGGTAGAAGGCTCCTATTAATTATAATTATATCAATAATAATGCTGGGACGGTTCAATAAGGTTAATGGAAAAAATAAAAACCAGCGATTGTGTTCCGCAATAAAATAATTTATTTTAGCGGCTAATCTTTACTATAAAGTTCGCTCCCACCAGAGAGCGCTGGCTTACATTGGGATTTCTGCAAGTAATTATAAATAATTCATTTTCCAAGGCATGTTATGTTGAATATTTTTATTTTTTTGTTTTTGTTTATTTTTGCCTAGGTTATAGGCTCAAACAGACAAAACGCGAAATTCGCGACGCTCAGGCTACGCGCGTATTTCGCGACGAAAGGCGTTTTTGCTAAGCCACACAGTCAGCGTTATCTGGGCGTACGATCCGGTATTGTATATTTATTGTATATTTATATTGTATATGTATATTTTTCATTAACATCACTCATCTTGATGATAGTTCGCCTGTTCGCGCGAAGGAGTTGTAAATTTGTACAACTCGAAAAAGCTGTCGCGCGAAAGAGAGCGTTTACGCCGCGTAAGTTCGCCCCCTGTGTGACGGGGATGATACAGTCTTGCCTTATACAACATTTCGCGCCCTTTCGCGGCGTTGAAAAAACGCCAAGCGACGCGAATTTCGCGTTCTGTCTGTTTGAGCCTTATATGTTGAATTTATGATGGCGATTTTAAAATTAAATTCAAAGATCGAATCACAAAGTGGAGACCGAGAGAATCGTGAGTAAAGCACGCCAGCGCTCTCTGGTGGGAGCGAACTTTATAGTAAAGATTAGCCAAAATTTGAGGTCGCTAGCTCTCAAAACCAACACCTCGAGACGCGCCCCTTAATCGAAGATTATACGCGACTGCTTTATTTGAGACCTCTCCCGAATGCATTACTCCCATAATAGTTAAAAATAAAGTGGAAAATTCCTATAAATTAGCAATTATTTGTTCTCGATTTCTCCTATAGGAAATGTATAGGAAGGAAGGATATTCCAAAAGAATAAATTTGTGCGCTCCGTTGGTCGGCCCAACTCCTCTGCCGTGAGTCTTACAGTGGATCGGGTATCTTGGCTGCGAGGCCGAAATCGCCGACGACGGCGGTCATCTCGTCGGTAACCTCGTTGCGTTTGATGAGAACATTCTGTGGACAGAAGAGAGAGAGAGAGTTAGTCAGTCAAGCAACACGAGAACGCCAAAAAACTAAATATAAATGCCACCGGAGATCACACTCTATCTACACACGCTAGGAAAGAAGGAAAAAAAAATTTGCATTGGGAGAGAGAGAGAGAAGGTGGAACAAGAAAACTTTGCATGAAAAGAGGCCAAAACACAAAAAGCAAATGTTTGCTTTATAAATATACATTTGCATTGCATCTTTGAAGGAATTTCGGATCGGAGAAAGAAGAAATTCTTACTTTGATTAGAAATTGCACGTTTCTTAATGGATTCAATCATTTGTTGCTGGCTCTTTTAATATTTGGTCGAAAAATGTTTATAAATAATATTTTAAATGCTATTTACCTTATATTTTATTTTGATTATTTTTCATATTTAATTATTATATTTTAAATACTTCAGGTTTATCCTCGTTGCCAATTTTCTTGTTGCTTTGAACGTTTTGTAGAATTTTAAAAGAAACCCTCATGTCTTTATTTAAAATATCGATAATTGATATTTTTCTAATGATCAATTTGACATATTAATAATTAAATTAATTTCTTTTTTTTCTTCATTGTTTTTAATTGTCTTTTGTGTCTAACTTCATGGCTATTGCCAATTTATGAAATTTATATTATTATTTATTACTCATTAAGGAGAGGCCAGAGATATTCGGCAATAGTTCGTCTAAGCCTGGTCGTCCACTGGACGCGACAACGCGCTACCGCTACAAGCGCTACAACACGCTACAGATCCCAATGTGTGTGAATCAATTGAAGCTCGTCCACTGCAAGCGCGCGACAACACGCTACAACGCGCTTCGAGCGCCAAGGCGCTACAGATCCCAAAAAAATGGGATCTGTAGCGCGTTGTAGCGTCTAACCCTTTGTTTTTCTAACCTAAAATACTCTCACCGGCAAAAAAAAAAACCGCAACACTTTGTTTTTTCTTAATAAAATTGATGCAATTGAATAAAACAAAGACCAAAATGTCGATATTTAATTTGTGGGACAAAATAAGATTAAATAGACATCAAAGAGCCGTAGTTACTTCATCAAATCACTGTTTGTTCGGTGAGTGTGTGTTTAAATGAATTTTCATAAATTTTTTAAATTTTTTATTAACTGTTTCAAGAATCGACTGCTTTGCAAATATCAGTTTCGATTTTTCATCACCGTCAGGACCTTTAAAGATAAACATAGAGTATGTGTAATTTATTTTATATTCAACACTTACTTATTCTTTTATAGTCGACATTACAATTTTTTCTGATATACGTATATCAAATTCATAAAAGATACATTTTTTGTTGTTTTTTTTCACATTGAGTGATTTGGTGAAGTAACTGCGGCTCTTCGAGGTCTATTTAAAATAACCTTCATCCCAGAATATAAAGAATTTTAAAAATAAGATTATTTGAAAATTTAGCGAAAATAAATATAAATTAGGACATTTTTATCTTGGTTTTATATTTCAATTTAATTATTTATTAAAATTATATGGATTTGTTTTATTTATTGGTTAGAAATTTATATGATATTTTATGTCAAATGTAGCGCGAAGTAGCGTGCAGTGGACGACCCTTGTCGCGTGTTGTCGCGTCTCTTGTTGTCGCCCTTGTAGCGGTAGCGTCCAGTGGACGACCAGCCTAACTCGTGCAAAAACAAAAATTGTCTTTGATTTTTTGCACTTTGATTAAGCATCCGAGAGTATCAGGCGCATGCGCATTAAGGAAAAGTGTGTTGCTTGTTTACGCATGCGCCGGACGCTTAACCGATCTTTGTACTTTATTTAACATGAAGAAGTAACGAAGAGGAGCCAAAATGTTGTATTTTTATTAAAAAAAAATAATAATAATAATAATAAAAAGTGCAGCACTTTAATATTGATTCTGAGAGACGAGAGAGAGGATTTTTTGAAATGTGTCTTCTCCAAGACATATAACTGAAGATGGTGCTTTAAAATTTACCGAAACATTCCTGGCAGATTTTTTTCCCCCATGTCTCCGACTCATCAGAAACATTTCTTCCTTGACGGGGTGTGGGGAATCAGGTGTGAGTGACAGCACATATCGGTCACACCAGATAATATTCTTTGCTTATAATTAAAAAAACAAAAGAGCAATTACTCACTAATTAAGACGTGGAAATATCAATGAAGATAAATTTCCTTTATACCGAGAGAGCAATAATTAAAAAATAATGAAATAGAAACGATCAGGATATTATGACATCACAAACTATTAAAGAGATGTTAAGAAAGAAAAGAAATTTTTTTTTTCCTGCTTTTTTACGAAATTTTTAATAATAGGAAAAAATAGTTTTTTTTTTTTTTATTTTTTAATTCTTCTTCAGTGGCATTTAATAACAGCGTAACGTTTCGAGTTACTTGAGATGAGCATCTAATCACACCAGATTTTTTTTTCTCAATCCAATGATGCCGACAGACAATCTGGGGTCTGTTGATGTTAAAAAGACGATAGGATTTTGCCACCCCCCCCCCCCCCACTGCCTATTCTTCAATAAAACTTGAATAAGTCGATACAGAATTGAATTCTTCATTATATTTCCAAAGATTAAATAAACTTAATTAACATCGTTCTGCTAAATTGGTCACCTCGAGAATGATGGCATCCGAAGGTAGTGGCAGAAGAGAAGAAATCTCACGACTCTCGGTTAAAGTTCCTGGATTTTGGTTTTTTCAAGTTGAATCGCAGTTCTTCACTGCTGGTATAAGTAAATAACATCCAACATCAACAAGTATCAGATGTCATTTTCAAGAGATAGTCGTCTTCGTAAATTGTTGAATGATATACAAAAAGCCATCGACCGACGACGATCTCAGGTCTTTGTGGATGCAGCGTCTTCCTCAACAGGTCCATTTGGTCCTCAAGATTCATGAAATTACTCAGCAGTGTGTGCCACAAGTTTTTCTGAAAATGCTAACTAATCATGGCGAAATAGCTAAGATTGAATAAATAAACTTTATTTCTGCTTTTACTGTGTACTGCTACAAGGCGAGAACTCTACGGTCCAGGTGAAAATAATCCTTAATCAAAAGCTAATTATACACTAGTGAAGAGAAACTTGTAAGAACAATTCACATTTTGTTCAATTAACAGATAGACGTCTATCTATCTATGAGATGTGTATGGCTGTAGAGTACAGGTTTGGGGGGGGGGGGGGGGGGCTAAAACATTTTCGAGAATCATTTCCAACGTTGGAGTAACGCCTACTAATAGACAGAATTCTAATTATATATTATACACAAAAATTTCATAATTTTGAAAATTAAACAATTAGGGGGCTGAAACCCCCCCCGATCCCGTGCGAAAGCGAAACTTCCACGGCTAATTTCGGATCATCTTCAGGAATATTTATATCTGCCTTTAGGACCCAGCCCTGTTTCGCTATGGGCGTAGCCAGAGGGGGGCAGGGGGATCAATGCCCCCCCTGGCTTGCCCTGAAAATTTTTTATCTATTAAAAACAAATATATACTTTTCCAATTGGGAATTTTTTTTTTTAAATGAGCCTATATAAAGAAAATAATTAAATATAACTATATTTAATAAATAATTAATAATCTATGTTTATTTTAATTGCAAACCCCCCTCTCGTCCTAACGAATGGTTGCCCCCACCCCTAACAAGATGTCTGGCTACGCCCATGAGATTTTGCTATCTCGCTCCATACTTGTTGTTTTTCTCTTCATTTTCACCGTAGATATTTATTTATTAAGGGATAAATAAATATGTGGCCTCGAATTGTGAATAAAAAATATTATTAATTTTTCCTAAGGGATATTTTCCTCCCCACTATTAGGGGATAATGAAAAGAGAGGATTCGAAGTGTTTGCTAACTCACTAGCGCACGAGAATATTATATTTTGACAAATACTTATGCAATGAGCGAGAGAGAAGAATTTTCTCTATTTCTCAGAGAGATGATGCCAAATGCAAAAAATTTCTTGCCAACTAAACGCCCTCTATCTCTTCTAATTCATCAGAAAGAGATAGAGATAGAGAGAGAGCTAATGAGGGGACGCTAAATCCCCCCCCTCCTCCTTATTAAAAAAAAAAAAAAACACTTTGTAGAAAATAAAAATTCTTTAATGGAAATATTCCGTGTTCTTATTTTGATTCATCGTTGAAAGTGATATTTAGAAAAGAAAGAAAGAAAGAAATGCCAAAATAAATAAGACTTCTTTTTTTTGGCTCTCTATACCTGTAACGACCCCCCCTAGAGTGGGGAGAAACAAATCACTTGCTTTGACAGACAATAAGTTTGTTCGTTTCGCTTGCCAATGCAGTATAATTTACACCTTTTGCCCTTCTTACTGTTCCTTTCATTTTTTGCACGCTAGCTTCTGTTCGTTCGAAAATGAAGATTTTGCTGCATAATTTGACCCAATGGTGTGAATTGTGCAGGCCGATCTCAGCGCCAAAGCTTTAGTAGAAGACCGCCTTTCACTCAGTCGCCATTTTCTTTCATTTCAAATCGATTTAAATAATATACCTGATTAATAAATAATAAGAAGATAATTATGTTTTAAAGTTTTATTTTCATTTTTTTCATTAATTTCCTTTATTATTAATAATTATTTTCATTTATTTAAGGATCAATGTTACAAAATGACAAGGTTAGTTTGCCTGCTATTTTAATTTTAATTTTTTTTTTTTATGTGTAATCTATTTAATTCTTTCAATTTTAGATGTAAAAACAAATTGGCCTGGAAGAAGCCACTTTAATTCTAATAAATGAATACAAAGAACAATCGGCCATTCATATTCTTTCGAAAGATAAGTAGACAAATTAAAAAAGTTTATAAATTTATTTATTAATTTTTTTACATTTTCAGAGAACCATAAGAAAATTTCTCCACATGATGTGATAGCTGATGGTATATTATTTTATTTAAATTAATTAATTTGATTTTTCTTTTATTTAAGAATTTAATTGTAGAAAAATGTATTTCTTTATTTATTTTTATTTATTCAAGAATCCACTTTATAAAAATGACAATTGAAGGTAAGGTTATTAAGAACCCATTTTACAAGTTCATGATTTGAATCGAACAGATAACAAAAGTTGCACTTTTTGTTCTAGCCAGTTTGCACCTTTTGACCTGGATAGTGTGCCTTTACAGCTTTGCACTTTTTACCATGGCAAGTGAAATGAACAAACCTGATTCATCGCGTATGGAATGATTTTTTCAACAATTCACATATAATTTTAATAACCTCGAATGAAGAAAGTAAGCAAAAGGTTTTAGTCGGAATTCCTTCGTAATAAAATAAAATATTGAAATTGCAGATTAAATTTAATTAAATATTTAGTTAGACTGTAGAATAAACAAGATAGAGTTTTGTCTATTAATATACGTGCATATCTATATCTATAAGATAGAGAAAGAAAAATGTTTGCTTTTTTTTTAAGTTAACATACTAAGGACCGGTTGCTTCACTTCAAGACAACTAGCAAACTTAACCAACAGATAAAAAATCATCGATAGAGTACACACGAACACGAGTTAAAAAAATAAGTTTTTTTTTTACAAATAATTAGCTATCTGAGGTATAAGGAAAATTTTTTGAAAAAATAAATAAACAAGATTTGTGTTTCTAATTTCACCCCTTATAGCGAACTTTGGGACTTGGCTATTTAACCAAGATCTGGGCTCTTATTTAATCATATGATTATCTTAACTAGATGCGAAAAGACTCGAAAGTGAGCTTATTAGAAGGCTGTCCGTGAATTAGCCTGATCGACCAATAAATGTGAAAATTAATAGGCCTATCATATAAATATATCGATAGGTATTTATAATATATGCCACAGAGCAGGAGTGGGAAGGCCGAAGGCGGGCCCCTCAGCTAGTCAAAAACAATAACATGATGCGTCCCTCGCCGACCAGACGAGACGAGAAAATAAATAAAATACGACTATGGCGTATCTGTGGTAGCCTATAGAACGAACGAGAAGCGCTCAGAGATAGAGGACACCCTTCTCATTGGAAAGGCCCAGTATCCATAAAATAGAACAATTTTTGTCGATGAGACAACGAGCGTTGCAACGTGACAGGCAAACATCCGGTCACATCAATGGCTGGCTAATTGACACTTGTCAGGTTTCACGGGGGGGGAGGGGGGGAGGAAATCGCGAATCTATCCATTCATTAGAGACAACCTTGAAGGTTATTTAACAGTTCACTATTCTTTTCTGATGGGGAATTTATTATTAATAATATGAATATTACATAAATTTTGACGTCATTAGGGTTGCTTTAATTACCCCCTCCCCCTCCCCTTTTCCTTATCTTATCTCATTCATTCCTATGCAAATGAAGAGATCAATCGTCTGGAGGGTTTGCCTCCCTAGGTACGCCTCTCACTTGTGTGCTCCTTTTTGAATGAAATTCGATAGGGGAAACTTTTCTCTCTCTCATTGCATTGAATTTATATATTTAACTTGGCGTTTTATTTTTAACTTGAAGAAATTATTCTTAGATTAAAAGAAAAAAAAAAGGAAATATTTTGAGATAATTGCTACTGAAAATGTTGAGATTTTCTTAATCAAATAATCAAGAGAAAGAGAGAGAGAGAGAAAAAGAGTAATTAACGCATTTATGCATCACGTTTCTATCTTTGAATATCAAATTTCATTTCACTTTCTTTTGAAAGAAAGAAAGAAAGAACGGGAAAATTCCTTTCTAAAACATAAAATACAAATAGAGTAACAAAACCAGTACCTCTCCTGGTTGGGACCAAGACCCTGGCCGGTTAATCCGAGGTTTCGGTGAAAAAATTGATTTTCATTCGTATAAGGGTATTTTATGGCTGGTGGAATTTGTATCAGGAATTAAAGTTAGAAGAAAACGCAGCCAAAATTTCTTCTTTAAAAATATATATTACCAGCTGACGTTTCAGCTTTGGTCAAAGCCTTCCTCGGAGCTGTTATTAGTCATTATGTACATATATTTTGAATTGTATTGTATATGTACATAATGACCAATAACAGTTCCGAGGATGGCTTTGACCAAAGCCGAAACGTCAGCTGGTAATATATATTTTTAAAGAAGAAATTTTGGCTGCGTTTTCTTCTAACTTTCATTCATTTTCATCAAACGTTTTCGTTTTCCTAACTCGCTCATTTTTGTTTAAGTATGTAGTAGAAAAATATTATATATTGGGAGAGCAAGGGGAGTAAACAAACTCGGGAACTCCTTTTTTGTGTTTGCTGCTTTCAAGAGGGGGGGGTAAAGGGGGTAATTACCCCCCTCCCTCCCCCGAAATTTGAAAAAACAACAACTTTTTCGCAAAAAAAATTTATTTTTAATGTAAAATTTTAAATATTAATACTTAAAAATTTGATTTGTATTTACATTCTGGCAAACAAGTACAGAATGCGCCTTTAAATTACCGAAATTAAGAAAAAATAGTGTGTTGCGCGACCAGTCACGGAGCCAGATCCCCCCCGGCTGCTTTTGAATTAAATTCGTTTCGACATGCAGAAAATATTTCTTGATTGATTACTCAGAAAGAGAATCAACATCAGAGCAGCAACTT
>JAKCPI010024602.1:0-19402 GCA_023213315.1 Euborellia annulipes
AATAGTGATGAGATGGTGGAAGGGGAGGAGGGGGGGGGAGGGGGGAGGGAGTGAACTCATTTTTAAAGAGGTGTGCAAAAAGACAAAAGTCAATATCGGTAACACAGGGACACAAACAGGGGCGCCGGAACGAATTTGAATCGGGGGGGGGGGGCGAAGAAATTTTTTTTAGAAAATTAAAAATAATTTAATATGTTCAAATAGTATAAAACAAAAACAAATCTGCTATAAAACTTTAAAATTTTTAAATAAAATCACAATTTTAATAAAATTAAAATTTTAAAAAAATTTGGTAGTGATTTTTCAAAAATTACTGGAAAAAAAAATTGGAAAAAAATGAATTTCTTACTCTTTTAATTTTGAAGATTTTATTTTTTCAAAGCTCAAAAATATATCATTTTTTAATAATAAATGAAATAAAAGAAGAAATTTTGCCCCCCTCTGCTCCCCTGCCCAGGATGCCAGGGGGGGGGGGGGCAATGTACCTTTGCCCCCTAATTCCGGCGCCTATGGACACAAACTCCGTTATAAGCTTATGAAGTCATTTAAGATAGTTCTGAATTATTTTGTTTGAATTGACTCTGCTCTGGTTCTCGTGATAAACAGGACCAAAAAGACCAAAGGAGGCAAATTCCATACAAAACGTTCTTCTTAACTCTTATTGATATGTTTTTGTTTTTTATAATTAATTTAATTATTCTTTGTATCATTTATAGCACATTAGTCGTTTGAAATGATTTGATCATTTTAAAATAAACCTTTTTAACAAGTATTTCCCCCCTTCTATAATTGAATTTCCACTATAAATTGGATGGATTGCCTTTATCTCAAAAAGTAGTCAATTCAACGAAAAATCAATCAGAAATCAGACCAAAATTGACTAAAATTATTTAATAAAATCCATGCCATAGAATCGTTGTCACCCTGTGTAATCAAATGCCAAGGGGCGCGGGTTCGGTTGGACACCAAATGGTTTAAATAAATGTGCCTGGGCCCCCACATATAATTTAAATAATGAGTGTCATCAAGGGGCCTAAGATGCCAAAAAAAGCAAAAGAATCTTCAAGGAATTTATTTATTTCTGTTTTATTTTCTAAGCACTATCTCTTGTGGGTGGAAGGGGAGGGGTGCGGGGGCGGGAAAAGGGCTGCGGCCCCAGAGGGGAGTTTAATCCGTTAATCCTTAAAAAACTCCAACTATTATGTTTTCAATTAGATAATATAATGTGGACAGGAGTAAATAAAAAGACTGTATGCTGTTCCAATCACAAGAGACGTTTCGGTTCTTTTATTTTAACAGTCCTTAGATCAGATAAGTCTATAGGCCTATAATGGCACAGAGTTAGTCAATTATAACATTTGGCATATACACTGCGCGTCAAAAAAACGTAACATTTTGGTTCTTCTTACTTCTAATCTATTTTAATGATTCTCTAATTTTAAAAAACATTTGATATGAAATATTTTCTACATTTCTAAGTAAATTTAACACAAATACAAATAATTTAATAAATTTAAATAAAATAAACAAAAATTGATTTTTTAATAGGAAAATAATAATCTATATTTTTTTGGGTATTAATTAATTTTTTTTTAAAAAATATTAATAAAATAAAGAAAAGTGGAATGGAAATTTTTTTAAATTTTTAAATTTGTTAATAAAAATATTTTTAATTTTTTTAAAATTATGTTTAATTGAAAAAAATTAATAATTAAAATAAAAAATAATTATAAATGCGACGGTCCACATGAAAAAACACCAAATCTTAATCAGTAATATAATTTTCTATGTAGCTACAGGTGCTTTCGCCAACTAATGATTAATAATTCCAACTAATTCAATTATTGCTTTATATTCCATGGGTCAATGGTTCCAACGATGGGTATAGTATCAAATATCACTGACTAACAAATCTGATCTAAGGACTGAAGATGGCTCTTAGAATAAAAGAACCAAAACGCCTCCTGTGCGAGAGCACAGAGTCCTTTTATTGGCTGCTCCTGGACACAATTATCCATCTATGCATCTCACAGGCACAACTTTGAATAGATAATAGAAAAGAGTTTCCCTTTTCCTTGGTCTTTGTTTTAAGATAGTAGATAAAAATTTTAATTTCAAATTTTTTATTTCGTTTCTTAATTGTATTCCTTTCAGTTTAATCGAGAAATCATATCACCTGAGAATATCTCGAATAGATGTTGTTAAATTGCCACCCGCATCTATCGTTAAATAACGTTTTATAATATTATAAAATGGGAAATATGGAATTCTTTTTGCTCAATGAAAGAGTCAAATCGTTTGTTGATTTTATTTACGATATATACCGTGCAGGCGTGGAAGGCGAGCCTTAAAAGAAGTGGCGGACAATCTCGTGGACACATTTCAGAGAAGGCGAGATAATCGAGGCCGAAGTTGTCCGTCCTAGGTAGAGTATCAGGGTCGGCAGAGACAAGAGCGATCATCTCGCACAGGACAACGCCATAGGAGAAGACATCTGACCGATGATCATACCAATGGCCTTTTAGACATTCAGGGGACATCCAATAGGGAGAGCCAACTGTCCCGAGCCGATAACCGGACCTGAAAACAACACATTTAATTATTCATTTTAGCAAACATATTTATTTTATTATATAACAAATAAAACATTAGAGTTGGGAAGAATAAAACAGCGTTGTCGAACACCTTTACACTTTTATTCAGGCAGACGTTCGGTAACCATAACGGTTGCCATCTTCAGTCCAATGAAATTTCAAGGTCCCTGTCAACATGATAATCTTATATAGTATAAACATCAGTGGAGCGCTCGGCAAGTAAAAGTACTTGCCGAGCGCTCCAGGCTGATGCTTCCTATACTATATAAGATTATCATGTATGACAGGGACACCTTTGAAAACTTTCATTGGCACCGAAGATGGCAACCGTTATGGTTACCGAAACGTCTGCCTGAATAAAAGTGTAAAGGTGTTCGACAACGCTGGTTTTATTCTTCCCAACTCTAATCTCACATACCCAGCATACAACTTAATTTAAATAAAACATTATTAAATCTAGAAACTTCTTTTTCCTGAGCTCATTTACTGTCCTCGCCGCCCGTCTCCTCATCCCTATTTATTTCAAATGCAGGGCCGGATCTAGGGGGGGGGGCGGCAAAATAGGAAAAGTGGTCCTCAAAAACAAAATGAAATTAGCAGATGGGGATTTAGACATTTGCCGCAATTTATTTGCAAATATTTCGGCTCCTATACAGAGGCCATCTTCAGTGCATATATGAATTTTATGTGAGAGATTGTCAATTTTGTAGAAATATATTTGAGAACAATTGAGCGCATGAGCTTCGTGCCTGGGCGTTCTATGCGACGTTTCTCCTTTTTGTCCTCATCTACGATTCCCAGCTACAAGCAAATTCTATTTAACTATATTATGCATAATTTATAAATATATTCGTATTTCAAATTCCCATCCCCTCTAAGAAACAAGAATTCCATTATTCGTGGTGGATATATGGTTAGGCCCGTGATGCCATGGCCAAGGGCGGCAGAATTTTAGAGGCGAGACTCACATTTAAAGAAAAGATTAAAATTTTATAATCAATTTGTTAGTTACAGTGGCAGCGCGGGGGAAGGGCGGGGGCGGCAAATTAAATTTTGCCCCTCCTAACAAATCTCCTAGTTCCGGCCCTGTTCAAATGATTGGTAGCCAATTCAATTGGAATAATTTTTCCAGAACGGGAAGCGAACCCGGGACTCCAGTCACGAGAAACTAATCTCTTTCTCCTCTCTGAGTCCCGGGTAGAGGGCTCCTATTAATTATAATTATATCAATAATAATGCTGGGACGGTTCAATAAGGTTAATGGAAAAAATATAAACCAGCGATTGTGTTCCACAATAAAATAATTTATTTAGCGGCTAATCTTTACTATAAAGTTCGCTCCCACCAGAGAGCGCTGGCTTACATTGGGATTTCTGCAAGTAATTATAAATAATTCATTTTCCAAGGCATGTTATGTTGAATATTTTTATTTTTTTGTTTTTGTTTATTTTTGCCTAGGTTATATGCGGTTATATGTTGAATTTATGATGGCGATTTTAAAATTAAATTCAAAGATCGAATCACAAAGTGGAGAATGAGAGAATAGTGAGTTAAGCACGCCAGCGCTCTCTGGTGGGAGCGAACTTTATAGTAAAGATTAGCCATCGAAGATTATACGCGACTGCTTTATTTGAGACTTCTCCCATATGCATTACTCCCATAATAGTTAAAAATAAGGTAGAAAATTCCTATAAATTAGCAATTATTTGTTCTCGATTTCTCCTATAGGAAATGTATAAGAAGGAAGGATATTCCAAAAGAATTTTGTGTCCGTTGGCCGGCCCAACTCCTCTGCCGTGAGTCTTACAGTGGATCGGGTATCTTGGCTGCGAGGCCGAAATCGCCGACGACGGCGGTCATCTCGTCGGTAACCTCGTTGCGTTTGATGAGAACATTCTGTGGACAGAAAGAGAGAGAGAGAGAGAGAGTTAGTCAGTCAAGCAACACGAGAACGCCAAAAAACTAAATATAAATGCCACCGGAGATCACACTCTATCTACACACGCTAGGAAAGAAGGAAAAAAAAAAAATTTGCATTGGGAGAGAGAGAGAGAGAAGGTGGAACAAGAAAACTTTGCATGAAAAGAGGCCAAAACACAAAAAGCAAATGTTTGCTTTATAAATATACATTTGCATTGCATCTTTGAAGGAATTTCGGATCGGAGAAAGAAGAAATTCTTACTTTGATTAGAAATTGCACGTTTCTTAATGGATTCAATCATTTGTTGCTGGCTCTTTTAATATTTGGTCGAAAAATGTTTATAAATAATATTTTAAATGCTATTTACCTTAAATTTTATTTTGATATTTAATTAATTAAACTTCAGGTTTATCCTCGTTGCCAATTTTCTTGTTGCTTTGAACGTTTTGTAGAATTTTAAAAGAAACCCTCTTGTTTTTATTTAAAATATCGATAATTGATATTTTTCTAATGATCAATTTGACATATCAATAATTAAATTAATTTCTTTTTTTCCTCATTGTTTTTAATTGTCTTTTGTGTCTAACTTCATGGCTATTGCCAATTTATGAAATTTATATTATTATAGGGACCGTGTGTCTAGACCTTTTGCGCCGACTAGTGGCAATCATCTTAATTAGTCGGGGGATTTGTTAAATATTTAACATGTGATTATTTATTTTTGAATAATGATTAATTAAATATTTGAGATTATTTGAAGTTTGTCGACTTTAAGAAAAAATCGTTGTATCCGTAGTTGTAATAATACATCACTAGAAACCTGGAATGGAGTGAAAGTGAAATTTTGTAAATTTCCAGATAGGCCGACATGAAAATAGCAAAACGTAAACAATGGATAAAAACATTAAAAAAATTATGTCTAAGTCCAAAATTAATTACAAAATATATTACATAATTAAAATGAATTTTGAGATTGAACCGATGCATGTAAATAACTCATTTTGTTAATCAGGTTCTTAATATTTATGACATTTATTTCATAATAAAAAAATTAACCTTTAAAACTTTTTTCGATTTCAGAGAAAATCCAAAAGACTGGGTACCAAATCAAAATTCGAGAATTTGTAGGTAATACTCATTTCTTTAAAACAACGAAAAATCGGAACACCGACAATCGAAACATCCATTTTATATTCCCTCGATTTTTCCTGAAGCGAAAATATTTTTTAAAAAATATACAACCTTGTGATGTATCCGGCGATTATAAATTCGTGAATTACTAAAAGCTGCTAGTACTAATAAATAATAAACTAATAAGTACTAATAAATCCCTTTATGGTCACAAAGACCAATTCACCCGGGAAGAAGTAAAGCATGAAAGATAACCTGCAACATTGCTTCTGTAAGGAATACATATTGAACGAATTAAGAACTTTAAAATTTTATCTAAAGTTCCAAATCCATTATTTCCCCTCTATTGATGAGAACTTGAATATGAAACGTTATCGATTTGGATTTAAATGTGACTTTGATGCTCATGACACTTTCAAAAGAATTTGTTTTTTTTCAACTATCAGCATAGATATGATTTGAGTTGAATATTTTTTTTTTTCTCTTTTTCATCATTGTGGTCGCGTAAGGAATATTACTATTGTAAACTAGTTGAAATCAGTATTTTATTATTTTTTTCCATTTTTTTAAATATTTTATGTTGTTTGCAATGAAATTTGTTTTGACCCACAAGTTTGTCAAAAAGAATATTAGACAGCGCTTACTTAGGCTATAGTGCTGCCTCTATGTTTCACGCACGATCCCTATTTATTACTCATTAAGGAGAGGCCGAGAGATATTCGGTAATAGTTCGTCTAACTCGTGCAAAAACAAAAATTGTCTTTGATTTTTTGCACTTTGATTAAGCATCCGAGAGTATCATGCGCATGCGCATTAAGGAAAAGTGTGTTGCTTGTAATCTTCCTTACTACGCATGCGCCGGACGCTTAACCGATCTTTGTACTTTATTTAACATGAAGAAGTAACGAAGAGGAGCCAAAATGTTGTATTTTTATTAAAAAAAAAAAAAATAATAATAATAATAAAAAGTGCAGCACTTTAATATTTTGATTCTGGAGAGACGAGAAAGAAGAATTTTTGAAATGTGTCTTCGTCCGCCTTCCAAGACATATAACTGAAGATGGTGCTTTAAAATTTACCGAAACATTCCTGGCAGATTTTTTTTCCCCATGTCTCCAACTCATCAGAAACATTTCTTCATTGACGGGGCGTGAGGGGAACTGGTGTGAGTGACAGCACATATCGGTCACACCAGATAATATTCTTTGCTTATAATTAAAAAAAAAAAAAAAAAAGAGCAATTACTCACTAATTAAGACGTGGAAATTTCAATGAAGATAAATTTCCTTTATACCGAGAGAGCAATAATTAAAAAATAATGAAATAGAAACGATCAGGATATTATGACATCACAAACTATTAAAGAGATGTTAAGAAAGAAAAGAAATTTTTTTTCCTGCTTTTTTACGAAATTTTTAATAATAGGAAAAAATAGTTTTTTTTTTTTTTTAATTCTTCTTCAGTGGCATTTAATAACAGCGTAACGTGTCGAGTTACTTGAGATGAGCATCTAATCACACCAGATTTTTTCTCAATCCAATGACGCCGATTACTCAGACAATCTGGGGTCTGTTGATGTTAAAAAGACGATAGGATTTTGCCACCCCCCCTCCCACTGCCTATTCTTCAATAAAACTTGAATAAGTCGATACAGAATTGAATTCTTCATTATATTTCCAAAGATTAAATAAACTTAATTAACATCGTTCTGCTAAATTGGTCACCTCGAGAATTATGGCATCCGAAGGTAGTGGCAGAAGAGAAGAAATCTCACGACTCTCGGTTAAAATTCCTGGATTTTGGTTTTTTCAAGTTGAATCCCAGTTCTTCACTGTTGGTATAAGTAAATAACATCCAACATCAACAAGTATCAGATGTCATTTTAAAGAGATAGTCGTCTTCGTAAATTGTTGAATGATATGCAAGAAGCCATCGACCGACGACGATGTGGATGCAGCGTCTTCCTCAACAGGTCCATTTGGTCCTCAAGATTCATGAAATTACTCAGCAGTGTGTGCCACAAGTTTTTCTGAAAATGCTAACTAATCATGGCGAAATAGCTAAGATTGAATAAATAAACTTTATTTCTGCTTTTATTGTGTGCTGCTACCAAGGTATTTCCATTCCAATAGTCGGAAGCCACTAGCGAAAAGAGGCGAGAACTCTACGGTCCAGGGGAAAATAATCCTTAATCAAAAGCTAATTATACACTAGTGAAGAGAAACTTGTAAGAACAATTCACATTTTGTTCAATTAACAGATAGACGTCTATCTATCTATGAGATGTGTATGGCTGTAGAGTACAGGTTTGGGGGGGCTAAAACATTTTCGAGAATCATTTCCAACGTTGGAGTAACGCTTACTAATAGACAGAATTCTAATTATATATTATACACAAAAATTTCATAATTTTGAAAATTAAACAATTAGGGGCTGAAACCCCCGATCCCCTGCGAAAGCGAAACTTCCACGGCTAATTTCGGGCCATCTTCAGGATTATTTTTATCTGCCTTTAGGACCCAGCCCTGTTTCGCTATGGGCGTAGCCAGAGGGGGGCAGGGGGACCAATGCCCCCCCTGGTTTGTCTTGAAAATTTTTTATCTATTAAAAACAAATATATACTTTTCCAATTGGGAATTTTTTTTTTTTAAATGAGCTTATATAAAGAAAATAATTAAATATAATTATAATTAATAATCTATGTTTATTTTAATTGCCAACCCCCTCTCGTCCTAACGAATGGTTGCCCCCACCCCTAACAAGATGTCTGGCTACGCCCATGAATTTCGCTATCTCGCTCCATACTTGTTGTTTTTCTCTTCATTTTCACCGTAGATATTTATTTATTAAGGTATAAATAAATATGTGGCCTCGAATTGTGAATAAAAAATATTATTATTTTCCTCCCCACTATTAGGGGATAATGAAAAAGAGAGGATTCGAAGTGTTTGCTAACTCACTAGCGCACGAGAATATTATATTTTGACAAATACTTATGCAATGAACGAGAGAGAAGAATTTTCTCTATTTCTCAGAGAGATGATGCCAAATGCAAAAAATTTCTTGCCAACTAAACGCCCTCTATCTCTTCTAATTCATCAGAAAGAGATAGAGATAGAGAGAGGGAGTCTAATTTTAATACTACTAATTTCCCCTCCCCCCCCTCCTCCTTATTAACAAAAAAAAAAAAAAACACTTTGTAGAAAATAAAAATTCTTTAATGGAAATATTCCGTGTTCTTATTTTGATTCATCGTTGAAAGTGATATTTAGAAAAGAAAGAAAGAAAGAAATGCCAAAATAAATAAGACTTCTTTTTTTTGGCTCTCTATACCTGTAACGACCCCCCTAGAGTGGGGAGAAACAAATCACTTGCTTTGACAGACAATAAAGTTTGTTCGTTTCGCTTGCCATTGCAGTATAATTTACACCTTTTGCACTTCTTTCTGTTCCTTTCGTTTTTTGTACGCTAGCTTCTGTTCGTTCGAAAATGAAGATTTTGCTGCATAATTTGACCCAATGGTGTGAATTGTGCAGGCCGATCTCAGCGCCAAAGCTTTAGTAGAAGACCGCCTTTCACTCAGTCGCCATTTTCTTTCATTTCAACTCGATTTAAATAATATACCTAATTAATAAATAATAAGAAGATAATTATGTTTTAAAGTTTTATTTTCATTTTTTTCATTAATTTCCTTTATTATTAATAATTATTTTCATTTATTTAAGGATCAATGTTACAAAATGACAAGGTTAGTTTGTCTGCTATTTTAATTTTAATTTTTTTATATATGTAATCTTTTAATCTATTTAATTCTTTCAATTTTAGATGTAAAAACAAATTGGCCTGAAGAAGCCATTTTAATTCTAATAAATGAATACAAAGAACAATCGGCCATTCATGTTCTTTCGAAAGATAAGTAGACAAATTAAAAAAGTTTATAAATTTATAAAATTAATTTATTTATTATTTTTTTTACATTTTCAGAGAACCAAAAGAAAAATATTTCTCCACATGTGATAGCTGATGGTATATTATTTTATTTAAATTAATTAATTTGATTTTTCTTCTATTGAATTTAATTGT
The DNA here is from genome assembly GCA_023213315.1 of Euborellia annulipes. Classification (NCBI taxonomy): domain Eukaryota; kingdom Metazoa; phylum Arthropoda; class Insecta; order Dermaptera; family Anisolabididae; genus Euborellia; species Euborellia annulipes. Next base: position 9,730 of record JAKCPI010024602.1, read on the forward strand.
AGAAAAATGTATTCTTTATTTATTTATTTTTACCGTATTCAAGGATTCACTTTATAAAAATGACAATTGAAGGTAAGGTTATTTCATTTTACAAGTTCATGATTTGAATCGAACAGATAACAAAAGTTGCACTTTTTGTTCTAGCCAGTTTGCACCTTTTGACCTGGATAGTGTGCCTTAACAGCTTTGCACTTTTTACCATGGCAAGTGAAATGAACAAACCTGATTCATCGCGTATGGAACGATTTTTTCAACAATTCGCATATAATTTTAATAACCTCGAATGAAGAAAGTAAGCAAAAGGTTTTAGTCGGAATTCCTTCGTAATAAAATAAAATATTGAAATTGCAGATTAAATTTAATTAAATATTTAGTTAGACTGTAGAATAAACAAGATAGAGTTTTGTCTATTAATATACGTGCATATCTATATCTATAAGATAGAGAAAGAAAAATGTTTGCTTTTTTTTAAGTTAACATACTAAGGACCGGTTGCTTCACTTCTAGACAACTAGCAAACTTAACCAACAGATAAACAAATCACGAACACGCGTAACCTACGAGTTAAAAAAATAAGTTTTTTTTACAAATAATTAGCTATCTGCGGTATAAGGAAAATTTTTAAAAAAAATAAATAAACAAGATTTGTGTTTCTAATTTCACCCCTTATAGCGAACTTTGGGACTTGGCTATTTAATCAAGATCTGGGCTCTTATTTAATCATATGATTAGCTTAACTAGATGCGAAAAGACTCGAAAGTGAGCTTATTAGAAGGCTGTCCGTGAATTAGCCTGATCGACCAATAAATGTGAAAATTAATAGGCCTATCATATAAATATATCGATAGGTATTTATAATATATGCCACAGAGCAGGAGTGGGAAGGCCGAAGGCGGGCCCCACAGCTAGTCAAAAACAATAACATGATGCGTCCCTCGCCGACCAGACGAGACGAGAAAATAAATAAAATACGACTATGGCGTATCTGTGGTAGCCTATAGAACGAACGAGAAGCGCTCAGAGATAGAGGACACCCTTCTCATTGGAAAGGCCCAGTATCCATAAAATAGAACAATTTTCGTCGATGAGACAACGAGCGTTGCAACGTGACAGGCAAACATCCGGTCACATCAATGGCTGGCTAATTGACACTTGTCAGGTTTCACGGGGGGAGGGGGGAGGAAATCGCGAATCTATCCATTCATTAGAGACAACCTTGAAGGTTATTTAACAGTTCGCTATTCTTTTCTGATGGGAATTTATTATTAATAATATGAATATTACATAAATTTTGACGTCATTAGGGTTGCTTAATTACCCCCTCCCCTCCCCTTTTTCCTTATCTTATCTCATTCATTCCTATGCAAATGAAGAGTCATCAATCGTCTGGAGGTTTGCCTCCCTAGGTACGCCTCTCACTTGTGTGCTCCTTTTGAATGAAATTCGATAGGGGAAACTTTTTCTCTCTCTCATTGCATTGAATTTATATATTTAACTTGGCGTTTTATTTTTAACTTGAAGAAATTATTCTTAGATTAAAGAAAAAAAAAAAGGAAATATTTTGAGATAATTGCTACTGAAAATGTTGAGATTTTCTTAATCAAATAATCAAGAGAAGAGAGAGAGAGAGAGAGAGAGAGAAAAGAGTAATTAACGCATTTATGCATCACGTTTCTATCTTTGAATATCAAATTTCATTTCACTTTCTTTTGAAAGAAAGAAAGAAAGAACGGGAAAATTCCTTTCTAAAACATAAAATACAAATAGAGTAATACCTCTCCTGGTTGGGACCAAGACCCTGGCCGGTTAATCCGAGGTTTCGGTGAAAAATTGATTTTCATTCGTATAAGGGTATTTTATGGCTGGTGGAATTTGTATCAGGAATTAAAGTTAGAAGAAAACGCAGCCAAAATTTCTTCTTTAAAAATATATATTACCAGCTGACGTTTCGGCTTGGGTCAAAGCCATCCTCGGAGCTGTTATTAGTCATTATGTACATATATTTTGAATTGTATTGTATATGTACATAATGACCAATAACAGCTCCGAGGATGGCTTTGACCAAAGCCGAAACGTCAGCTGGTAATATATATTTTTAAAGAAGAAATTTTGGCTGCGTTTTCTTCTAACTTTCATTCATTTTCATCAAACGTTTTCGTTTTCCTAACTCGCTCATTTTTGTTTAAGTCCCACACGGCAAGGAATATTGCCATCTTGCCTCATGTTGACAATATTGCGGCAACAATGGTGCAATACTGCAGCTCAAACAACAATAATGGTGGTTTGGAGTATTGCTGCTGCAATGTTGTGAAAATTCGCAATGTTTCTGCAAAATTGCTGCAATATTTGGGGTTGTGGGGGGTATGTAGTAGAAAAATATTATATAATGGGAAGCAAGGGAGTAAACAAACTCGGGAACTCCTTTTTGTGTTTGCTGCTTTCAAGAGGGGGGGGGGGGGTAAAAGGGGTAATTACCCCCCCCCCCCCCCGAAATTTGAAAAAACAACAACTTTTTCGCAAAAAAATTTATTTTTAATGCAAAATTTTAAATATTAATACTTAAAAATTTGATTTGTATTTAGATTCTGGCAAACAAGTACAGAATGCGCCTTTAAATTACCGAAATTAAGAAAAAATTGTGTGCTGTGCGACCAGTCACTCCAGATTTACCCCCCCCCCTGGCTGCTTTTGAATTAAATTCGTTTCGACATGCAAAAATATTTCTTGATTGATTACTCAGAAAGAGAATCAACATCAGAGCAGCAACTTAACTAATAATTTGTTATCTGGGGGGCCTTACAATTGTTATTTTGTTGTAAATAGTGAAGAAGAGGATTCTCGAAATGATTGTTGCCAATCATCCAGCTCTGTTCAGGGGAGAAAACACCTCTCAACAAATAACACTTGTTTTAGTGACAAATGAATTTATTTTACCGTAAAACGCGCTAAGGATATCAACAATGAAATTCCCCAACCATTCAAATTTATTTTGTTAGTACCACTGAAGAAGGAAGTAAGTGTTTTGCTTCGGGAATAAATTCAATTGCGGTTGAAGATAAATAAAACGTTTGACTTTTAAAGTATTTAAATGAAGAGCATAGCAGGCAGGCAGGCTACTTACTTTGCTCGTGAGATCTCTATGAAAGAGTCCTTTACTGTGCAAATATTCCATCCCTTTGGCGATGTCCAGTGCCAGTCCCATGCGCACTCGATATGGAAGGCCGATACTCCCGCCGGAACTTCTTGTCTGGATCAGCTGCTCTAAGGACCCTCCATTTATGAACTGCAAAGAAAAACAAAATTTCCTTCTTTTTTTTTTCGTGTTATTTCTATGATAACGTTAACGTTAAGGGTAAGCAGTGGGTGGGTGTGGGAAACAATCAAGCCGCCCCGCCGTGCTTGCTTTCCCTTTTTTTTCTTTTTTCAAATATCTAACGATGCAGATCAGATTAGCATAATAATCTTAGAAAAGTACAAATCTGGTGTGACTGGTTGCACCAGATTTTTTTGTGTCGAGATATATTTAGTTGCATTTAGCACCAAAGTTACAAACTTGACCACACGATTCATTTTTTAATTCAAAAATCAATTATTTTGATTAGATGCTCTTTAAAATGTATATTCTCATTTTGCCATTGAAATCTTTAGAAGCACACTTTACTTTTGAACTTCATAGGAAAGATAGGAGAAATGGTTGCCATGGTAACAAAATATAAATATTTTCCCATACTTATAAATTTTACATCTTGAAATTCGAATGTACCGTAATGTCGGAAACTAAATATATCTCGACACAAAAAATCTGGTGTGACAAGCACAGAACACAACTTTCTCTTGCCGAAGGGTAAGAGAAAGTTGTGTGCTGTGCGACCAGTCACACCAGATTTTTGAGTTTTCGTTGACGAAAAAAATTACCACAGACACACACACAGACATCATTCCAAAAACTTCTTAAATGGATTCAGGGGACCTCTAAACGCATTTTGGCAGCTTCAGAAAAATTTCTATTTTTTTTACGATTACATTAACTTTACCTGCCCAACTTATGGGTTGGTGGGCAAAGTTAAAAATTTAAACGTTAGTCACGGACTGGTATATAATAAAAATAAAGAAAATAGAAGCTGCTCATCATTTGAATTGGAATCTAAATGGACTTAGATGCCGGCAAAGATCTTTTCTACATTTGTACACCCTACTCAAGTATAAACACTTTGATTTTTACCGCCCCCTGCGAACCGATTCACTTCATCGTTTAAATACCTTTAATTCCCATCCATATTCAATGTGTGGTTTCTAAGATATAGACAAAATAAAAACTAGCCCGTGATAGTGGAGGAAATTAAAATAAGGAAGATGAATTTGTTCGCTTGTTGTTTCAAAAATTCAATAGATTTTTCTTTTATAAAGATAAAATATAAATAAGTAGAACACTTGTCCAATAAATTACTGTAATGTTAAAACAAGCAAGCAAGCAAGCAAGAGTGTCAAGTACTTTAAGAGAATTGAGCTCAAGGAGAGATCCATAATAATTAGGTGAATAGATTAAAATATTAAAAAAAAAAAAAAAAAAACTCTAGACTAGCAATTCGATCGATCGATCACTGAGAACAATTCAATTCACAATTTGTACAAACAAATCATTTTAATAACGACCATAATTGTCATGTCAAATGTCCGATGAAAACAAACAAACAAAGTTGCAAAGCTTTTCCACGGGACATTCCAAAGCATAAACACGATAACGCATTTTTGAAGACTATGAATTAGGGCTGTGACCATTGAATAGATGGGATGGAGTCAGTGAAAGAAAAATTAAAAACTAACAATTTATTTGTCGACGTTTCGAGCGCATATCACGCCCTTCCTCGGTGTCAACTCAATATTACAGATGGGGCCCGCCTGCGGCGAACCCTTGTCTTTTCTTGAATTATGAGAAGAAATTTATTCCAATGTGCCAGCTTGAGGATTTGTTTACATTCTTAGAATACATAAATGCGAAGAATACATAATCATGCGTTTCCTATGGGTGAAATCGTAACTTAAGCAATTAATAACTCAAAAAGTTTTAGGAATTTCGGGATGAAAATAATTTTGCTGTAATCCCTAGAAGGTCCTCTTTGGGCATATAAAATTTGATTTCGAAATTCCAGCGGGAAGTTGGTCAAATAGAGCTTGAAAGACAGACGGACAGACGGATTTAATAAATAGCATGTGTGTGAATGCAAGGCTATCTGTACAATAGGGTGAATCGTTTTTCTTCGGAGCGGGGAAAAGTAATACCCGGCACAAGGGACCCACCCACATGGACATTAAAGATATAAATTTTTTTTTTAATCGGACAATATCTTCTGTGAGAATTTTTATCTCAAAGTTTCGAAGTTTCGACTGAAAATCCCAAAATTGTCATAAGTTTAGTTGGGTTATAAAGCGACCATATTTTTGGATAACGATTCGAGCCTCCAAATGCCCCTGGAAGGGCCAGAGATGCCTCCTTTGGGGCAAATTCAGTACAAGGAAGCATCTCTGGCCCTTCCAGGGGCATTTGGAGGCTCGAATCGTTATCCAAAAATATGGTCGCTTTATAACCCAACTAAGGGAGCGTACAAGTAATACGTAACGAGATTTTTGACCCCCCCCCTCCCCCCCCATGTAACGCGCCGTAACATTTTTCTGGACCCTCCCTCTCTAGACGTTACGTAACGCTCAAGTGGCCATTTTTATCTAAAAGTCACAATTATGTATCGGAATTAAAGTATCGGAAAGTCGCTAAAATACCAGTTACGTAACGCGTTGTTCAACCCCCCCCCCCCCAAATTGCGTTACGTAATATCTTGTACGCTCCCTAAATGACAATTTTGGGATTTTCAGTCGAAATTTCGAAACTTTGAGGTTAAAATAATCACAGAAGATATTTTCCGATTTGAAAAAAAAATTTATATCTGTAATGTCCATGTGGCTGGTCCACTTTTGCCGGGAATTACATTTCGCTCCAAAAAAAAGTGGCAAAACGACCCAGCCTACTGTACAATCCCTAGGGAAGATGGTGAGAGTTGCTCTAAACGTCGACTGTTTAATTCTACTTTTTATATTTTCTTGGTTTAAATAATATTTAGTTGTCAAGTTTTACTGTCATCTTAAGAAAATGATAGTAATATCGAAATATTAAATCACGTAAATATTTCTTGCTCATTTTTACGGATTGATTCAATCTTCGTTCTACAACTTCTTTCGTTTACTGCTATATATTTTTGCTTCCACCCTCTTTTAGTATAAAACGAAGAAATTCAATGGCTAAGAGATAGTTCAGAGGAGGTGGAAAGTGAAGGCAGCCAGCATAGAGTAAAAAAATATTAATTAGAATTTTGACGTTTCGGGAACGCATCATTCCCATATCTTCAGGAAGATTAAATGTATTTTGCTTATACTGATATTATATTCCTTGCTCTACCATTTCCTGGGGTTTGGGGCTATATATATTAATTTGTACATAGTATATATACATACTGTACATTCTTTATATTGTTTTACAAATTTAAATGAATATATTGATCCTTCATGAGATAGTATTTATTGCTGTACTTTTCCCGATTATTCCTTATCTCTCTTCCACATCCCTTATTCCCTCTCCAGTCTTCGCCTGTCCATCTAAAGTTTTACCTGCCCTTAAATGTCCTAAGTCTTCTTCCTTCTTTGTACAAAATCTGCATTTTTGTTTCTCCAAGAGTTGTCCCCAGAGCTTTTGTACTTCTTGTTCCTAAACCCTTGTCAGTATGTCGTCAAATGATTTTTCTGATATCGCCCTCCATTCCAGATGTTCTTCAGGATCTGCGGGAAGCCGTTTCTCCTCTTTAGTGCTCAATTCTCCCCCCCTAAGTTTCTCCTGTGCTGTTCTTATACCTTTTTGTGTTCAACTTCATTTTGCATAAATAATCTAGGATATTTTTCTTATATACATTTTTCCATGATCGTAGGTCCTGTAAGTCCCAAGGAAGACCGAAACGTCGACAGATAAACTATACTTTTTTGGCTGACTCCATCCCTTTAAGGTTGTGTTAAATCACAGCACAAAAACCCTAAGTTTCTTTTGAACGGCTATTAATTAAAAACAAAACATTCTCATTACTTGAGTAATCGGAATGATGGACTGTCCCATCCAATTTTTTCTGTTAAGGAGGCGAAGAGGGGAGGGATGACCCCTTGAGAGGAGAGTTATTTACCTTTTCTACAAATAATAAACAGCCAATAAAACAGCCAGAGAGAGAGAGAGAGAGAGCGTAGCCAACAAGTGAGTGTGCCAACAATTTTTTTTTTTTTTTTTTTTTTTTGGGAAATGTTTTCAAGAATATATTTATTAGTTAGAGATTAAAAATATCGAATTAAATTTGGATTTATTTATTTCACTATATGCTAATATTTATTAAACTTGTTTATAAGAATTTTAAATTTAAACTCAAGTTTAATTAAAATTGATCAAGCCCCCGAGTTTGGCGTAGTAGGTAGAGTGCCTACCCCCTATACCAAACGTCGCGGGTTCGGACCCCAGGCAGTCCGATGATTTTATTTAAGCCATTTGGGTACCAGATGGCTTAAATAGAAATGCCTGACCCCACAATAGATATATTCTCTACAACGGTTATCGTCAAAGTCTTATATGGCCTAAGTTGCCGAAAAGACTGTGTGAATGTGTGTGTGAGTGTGAGTGTGAATGAGAAAAAAGTGTGAATTTTTTTTTATTAAAAAAAAAAAAAAAAAAAAAATTGATCAAAAACAAAAAAGTGATTTGTTCCAATATTTTTCGCATTTCGACTGTAGGCTTTCGTTTTTGGTCATTTAGGCATTTTCATAATAAGCCGCTCACAAGAGAGGAGATTCCTCGGCTGAATAGGGAAATGCAATGGGAGTTGTGAGTTTTTGTTGATTTGGAATTTGCAAACGGGAGCTGGAGATCCTGGGTTCGGTTTCCAAAATTGAAGACGAAATAAAACAAGACTTCTTTTCGGCCCGAATTATTTATTTTTCTCTGTCGACGTTTCGGGGACTAAACGTCACCCATCTTCAGGACAAAGGTGTTAAAAAATTCTTAGCTTAGGTAAGTTAGAAGGTTAACACATTTTACCTGGTATACTATACAAATTCCTCTGCGTGTACATATCCTGAGCCACCATCAGAGTTAACTTACCTAACAACTGAAGGAGGCAGAGCTAAGAATCTGTTTAACACCTTTGTCCTGAAGATGGGTGACGTTTTGTCCCCGAAACGTCAACAGAGGAAAATTAAATAATTCGGGCCGAATTTCGTCTTCAATCTGTATTACGGGCTTCCTCCACATTGTCTTTGATGATATTTGGACTTACTTCCACAAAAAATTGTTAAATTAAATAAACCAGTTTATAATCAGGGCTAATATAAATGATAATTGAAGAAAATGTTGTATGCATAAATAATTAAATTAAATAAATGCATTTTCAAAGTTGAAACGTTAAATATCAACCTGCGCATTTATTTATTTATTTATTTTTTTTTAAGCACTCACTTGTTCATAACTCGAAATTTGAGAGACAAATTCAAATTAGTAGACTTTATTTGAAATTTGCTCAGGGGCCCACATCTTGTGGGTACGTGGATGGCGACCACGAGCTACCCGAGCTGGGACTGACAGTCCTTCTTTACATGCTGTCCCTTCCTTCTATATTTTCAACAGGCGTCAGTCCGTGCGACGGGCCGGCCTGTTCTATTTCCTCACCCATTCCGCCGACCCCGGATTAAGGCGAAGTTAGAAGAAGAGACTTTATTTGAAATAAATTAATGTTTGACTCGTAACACAAGAAGCGGCGGGACTTTTTTAACCACAAGTAAATACATAAGATGAAGGTGATTTTAGATTCCGAAACGTCTCTCGTGATCCCTGACTAGTAGAGCAGGTCAAGGTTTGTCCCTCACTCAATTCGCCAAAGGTTGATATATTAAATTAATTAAAAAAGTCCATAGATAGAATCCGTGAGTCATGCCATCCATGCAATTTGGGAGAAAGTGGCCTTTGAGTGGGGGGGGAGGGAGGGGGGGGATTTCGACCCCTGAGAAAGCCAACACACACACACACACACATACAGAGAGAAGAGAATCTCACGGCTTGGAAAACACTTGGAATGAAGTGAATGCATAAGTGGAGCTTTATTGTATAATAATCAAGCAAACGAACGCCTTAATTAACGTGTAGCGATAATTATCTGCTTTTTCATTTCTCTTTTTCTTCTGATATGTCTATTTGAATAAATCTGATAACTTGTCTCTTAAAGGGTTTAAATTTGGGACTGGGACCCTCAATCGTTCACCGTTTTAGAATAAAATAAATAAAATAAAAACATCTATAGCTATGAAATGAACAAAAATTCAGAAAAAAAATATTTTGATACATCATAGCGATTGGATTTTCAAAAATTGAATCTACAGAAGATCTAAATCCAGACCCAACGCATTCAAAATAAATAATTTTTTAAGTAGAAGAAATTCGATGGCTGAGTGGCAATTATTGGGATTAGGCAGAAAGTAGGCAGCCAGCAAGTGATAAAAAAAACTTTATTTAGTTATCGTCGACGTTTCGGAATCACATGGATCCCATCTTCAGGACCACAGTCATCGAAAAATTTATTTGGTGTTAATTAGGCAAAATACT